>JAPDRQ010000070.1:0-137502 GCA_030247915.1 Neophaeococcomyces mojaviensis
CACTATCGTCTCCCGCAACTATTTCTCCACCCAACAACACAGCTCTTCTCACTGCTATCGCTGTCGCCGCAACGACAATTACTCCTAGCAGTCCCAGTCCATCCGTTGTCACTACCAGCAATGCACCATCTCAACCACGCAGGGTTAAGAAGGAAGACAAAGTATGGGGCTGCAAGCTGTGCGATCACACTGTCCAGTACGACAGGGAGAAGAGCAACGACCCAGGTAGATCAAGCGCCCAGAAGCACGTCAAGGAGAAACATCCCAAAGTGAGAAATCCAGCATCAGAGGTTCGAGAGATAGGAAGAATCATCAGATACACTGACGGAACGGCTGAGCTTCGGTACACAGCAGGTGATGTTGCTGGTCAGGTCGTGCCAGTCAATAGATACACTCGCCGAAACAGAAAGGAAAGAAAGTACTAGAGGTATCATGGACTCTTGAGGGTCGAAGCTATGCCGGACTTGTGCAAAGATAGCATTTACGGAAGACAAGCTGTTCGCTGCGAAACAACAGCAGAGGAAAATGTATTAATGTTAACCAAACCTGTCTTCTCATGACCATGGTAGCTCTCGTCAACACACCAAGTGACATAGAACCAATCCCTTAACTGTCTTGATTCTTGACCGGAACCATTCAATCGAGGACAAACTCTTCGTTCTCTTTGTAGAAGAGTCATCCCGAGTGTCCTACTGCCAAGTCATGGTTCTACGTGCCACAATGAGAGCTCTGAAAGGAATTTTGTTGCACAATGTAAGATCGAAGTTTCTGAAGCAAGGCTGGAAGGTTGTGTTGTCGCTTCCTCGTTCGCACTGTTTGAACATACTAAGTACAGAAACTTCAACTTCCCACAACCTTCTAAATAAAAGCATGCAGACCGCAACCGTGACTAATGCCTCTTTCTAGCCACTGAACAAGAAACATCCTCTTCAGTAGATATACCTGAAATTCAAATTCTCCCGATCGGTCAGATCTTCAAATGCGGTCCTCTCGTATCCCTCGCCTTTTCGTTTCTCGACCAGTTCCTCTGCCGTCAGTCCCTCGTGTCCTTGTACCCGATCCCTCCTCTTGTTCTCGTTCTTCAGCATGAACCAGAACAAACAGATCACACAAGCCTCCAGCAGATGCGCGACAATCATGCTCCAAATTCCTAGCTTGTACCCCGGCGCCTGACTCGTCTTGTAGAAGAACGGCCCGGCGATGTTTCCTGTACAATATCCCAAGAATAACACGGCGTTAGTCACGACTTTCTTCGTGTGACCGGCTGTGTTTGCGATCTGGAGTGAGAGAATGAGGACGAAGGCAGCGTTGTAGGGGCCCGTTAAAAGGTAGCAGATATAGCGACCTGCGTGATTGGACTGGTCAAGGAAACAGAGGCCGAAGGCACCAGCAATGTTCGGGCAGAGGAAAATGAGGACAAATTTGCAGCGGTTGTTGTTGGGGAAACGGTCGTTGAGATAGACGCATAGGCCGATGGAAAGGGCGATAAAGGCGCCGTAGGGGGCTTGCATTACTGCTGCCATGAGTTTGTCCCCTTTAAATCTTTGAATGTGGGTTAGTGACTGAGAATTGGATGGAGTAAATGATAAAGACTTACATTCCTTGTACGATCAGCGTGCCGAAATTTGAAATGCCACCATTGGGCAGGTTGCAGACAGTTCCAAGAATGTAGAACATATACAACTTAGGATCTTTGAATGCTTCCCAAACCTGGTATGGTTTCAGCTGCTTGTTTTCAACGCCGGTCTGGTTGTCTTTGAGACGGATGACTGTGATGCGCTTTTCGTGGTCGGTGAGGAACTTGGCTGTCACTGGGGAGTCTGGCATAAGAATGATGATCACAATACCCCAGACGAAGCATAGGGCACCGATGATAATGAACTCATATCTCCAGGACGGCAACGAGCCTTTGATATGTCCAATTCCGTAACCAAGGAGACCACCAACGGCAATACCGAAGCCGTTACCGAGATACCATAAGCCTATTCGGAGAGGTTGCTGTCTTCTGGTATACCACATCTACACAAAGTTAATACCTGATTGAGTAGTGCATGTATTCATCACGTACCTGGGTAATGAGCATGAACGCTGGGTCGGCACATGCTTCTGCAGCGCCCGAAAGAAAACGCAAGACCGCTAGCGTAGCGAAGGAGGAACATGCCGCCTGAAGCATGAGGAAGAAGCCCCATAGCATAATGTTTGCTCCAAGATATTTGCCCAGTGGAAACTTCTGCATGAGGAAATTGGTTGGAAAGGCCCAGGCCATGAAACCGAAGTAAAATATGCTGCTCAACCAGTTGTATTCCGTGCCATGTAGCTTGAGGTCTTCTCTGATACCATAAAGTGCGGCGTAACTATATTTGTAGTGAGCTTCTGTGCCGGCCTTGACTCTTGAATCTCCTTACCTCAATGTCGTCTTGTCGATGTAGAAGAAAATATAGTTGACAGCTATCAATGGTAGGATAATCAAATCAATCTTTCGCACGACACGTTTCTCCTCCTCAGGATCGACTATCATGTTGAAATCATGGTTTTCGAAAAGCCGCATAGCGACATCCGCAGATTTGGTAAAGCCTTTGGCTCCAGCCTTGAGGGCAGTGGCGAGCTCCGGTGGAAGATCCTCATCATGTTCTGTAGCTTTGTAATCTTTAACGTCCTCGACATCGTGAACTTTGGTATCCATGTTGACAGAATTTTGGGTAAGCTAGGACTTCTCGGGTCACTCACGCTTATCTCTGCAAAAAGAATATGATCTAAAAGCGTAGAAACTGGCAATTGAGGATTTCGAAGGATTGAACGTTTCTAAATGACCTCGTTTCACTGATGTCGGCCAAGCTCCGTATTGCAAGCAGCAAGCACCACCAAGCAAAGCAAGGTTTCGACGCCACAGCGTAACACTCCCCATGCGGGGAAAGTGTGGTGGAATGGATCGTCCGCTAGTCGCTCTGGGGAAGGCTTCCGAAGCTGACAGCCAAATAAACGTGGGGTCCTCTCCAGCACTTCTCTCCAGAGCGCTTGATTCGTGGGTGTGTTTTCCTCCTCCTGGCTTGGCCCGGTGGAGCGACACCCGAGCTCGAATCAGGGTCTTTTGATAAATGTTTGGTGCAGATTGATGTTGTGTGTTTTCGCGACTGCATGCACGGTAGTCGTCGGCAATCAACCGCCCAAGTAGCATCAGCATAGCAAGTACGGATGCTGTGACGGGTTCCAGAGCTGTGATTCAGCGCAGGTGGCTCATGCTTGCCTAATGTTCCGAGGCTCGTTTGAATAGCTTTGGCATCAGGTAGGGGCTCGCGACTACTGCTTCGGCAGCCGCCATTCCTGGATCGTGTCATGGCTTAGCGGGCTCAAGAATTATCAGAGTTGCCGTCCAAGGCAACACATTGTGAGTGGACCTCGGGCTTAGAACCCGGAGTGAGGAAAGAAGTCCATTCCGGTCGAGCTGTCCATACCAAACCCTTGGGCAAAGAGATCTTCCCACGCCATGTCTACGCTCAGCGTCGCGAGCGGGTCATCACTGCCGTCCATATTTCCAAGTTCTGGAAATTGAATCTGTTCACCTTGAATTTCTGCAGGCGCTGTAGCCTTCATCATTCTCGATTTCAATCCAAACCAAGACAGAAATTCCCGGTCCACATTTTGTTTCTCGTTCGCATCATTGCCAGTGTTCGTGCGATGAAGACCTTCATTGTCGAACAAGGATAGAACCGCGTTTCCCAAGCCTTGAATGACGTGAGCTGCTCTTTCAGCCACTTCTCGACCATTGGATATGCCTCGAAGCAGCATCAAGGAGCTATTGATGTTCGTTTCAATGACCTGCCTAGTGAGATCCTTGCGTACTTGCGGGCTGGCACGCAGGGAGTACAACATCGTTACTGCAGCCATGAAGATGGCTGACAGTGCCACAAATGAGTAACTCACTTTGTTTTTGGCATAAAGTGACCCATAACAGCTGATCAAGCTTATCGAAGAATCAGCACAAAGCTGCAAGGCCTCAATTGAAGGCGTGGCTTGTGCATACGACGGCCGATACAAGGATATTACAGCAAGGTGATATGCAGTCTGGAACCACTCTGGGGACTGAAACATTGAGGTGGTGAAGGAGTATCTCGGCGCTGTGATGAGCCACTCGTTTAACTGCGAGTACAAATCTTGCCGGACACGATCCAACTCAGCTCCACTAAGGTAGTTCGTCGTGACTGAATGAAAGGTCCGGTATATCTCAGCATTAATCTTTCGTAGCTTGATGAGGTGTATAAAGGTGGACATATCTTTGACGTCGGCCCGAGTTCGAGGTAAGACCGTGTTATGGTTCATGTTTTCGAGGTCTTCGTCAGTTAGCTGTAAGGGAAACGGCAGGTTGATATCAGCATCTTGAATTCCAAGCGGCCTGCCCAGGTAGATAGACATACTCCGATCCATAGCATAGACACCCCAAAAGAGTCTCTTGGACATTTCTGCTTGCATAAGATCCATATGCCGAATGCTCTCGGCTCTGTGCAGATCAACACCAATAGCAATGCGGAGAGCTAGGCCTGTTGTGTGCCACATATTGACTGATTGTGGCTCGGTCCGACCGTACATACATAGGAGTAGTAGCGACGTGATGCATTCCGGATCCTCAGAGGTAAGAACGCTGTTCAAGTCGCGAATAGCAATGTTGAAAAGATCTCGATGTGAATAGGAGTGCTTGCCCTTGACACGGCTTTGCTCGAGAGCGGCAATGGCGAACACCATGAACAGCTGCAATCTTCCTACTCCAGACAGCTCTTCACCTCTTGCGAATGGCTCAAAGCGTTCTCGCATAAAGGAGGGTTTGTGCAAGATCGGCAGATGCGGCCATCTTTGGTCAAAGAAGATATTGGTTAGGGCAAGACCATGGTCTTCATGAGATGCAATGTTCTCGGCTTGAGGGTGCTCAGATGGTGTCTCCACAGAGTGATCATCTTTCCACAGACTCCATGCACTACTCTTGTCGCCAGCATCGACACGACTTTGGTGAGCAGTACCAAATGTTGGCCGTAAAATACGGCCATAATAGCCCTGTTCGAACTCGGACTGCCGTCGTTTTACTGCAGATGCCGCTTCGTGTCCGGCATTGCCAAGTCTTTCAGGTTGACCAGTAGTCCAAGGAGATGTTGAATCATGTTTGAGCTCTTGATTTTGAGTTACCGATGCGGAGCGCTCCTTCTCTTGAGCTAGGCGTTGGCTCAAGTCCGTAACTTGTGCTCGAAGATGTCGCAACTCGTCCCGTAGTGCATCATCGCCATCAGGTGATGCCTGTGCTACCACCGTAAGACGCTCTGATAGGACGCAATTCGCACCCACTGCAGCACAAGGCCCGCAAGTCGGAAACTTTTCGTCACACTGCTCAAAGTAAGCTAGAGGAGGAATAACGATGCCGCGATCATACCTTTTGCTTGCGCCGTCGACATCTTTCACAAGCTGCCGCAATACGAGTCAGGCCACGACGGTGTTTGCGCCTCGGTGTTTTGCTGTCTTTGTGTGAGGATGTTTGAATTCGCTGTGGTTCTATCCGGCTTACCTCTCATCTTTCACTTCTGGTTCCTCCTGCATTTAGACTAGACAATAGCATCTCAGTAAATAAAACTGAAGAGATTCAGTGATTGTGATCTCTTGGCATCCTTTGCTGAGACTCGGTTGCCGATGTTTTCGCCTTCAATCGGGAACCAAATGACTTGAAAGGTGCTATTCCGAGCCATCTTCGGATATAGCCGCTACCACAGTTATCGATGCTATAGCCGGCTCTGTTCTACTTAACGCAAAGGAAGCAGTGGGATGACATTGTCACTTAGTCGACATAGAAATTCAGAGTTAGTAGGAGGAGTAGTTTCAAGTGGAAAGTAGAAAAGGGCTATTCAGACGTATTTGCTATGAACAAGTAGAAGAAGTGCCTTCAGTAGACACCATGAAGTGGTCAAAGTGCTCTACTTCCTTCTAGCTTTCTGTTCGAATTGGTAAATCAATGGTACAAGACGCCTGCCCCGTAGAATATGTACAGTACTGCATTCATAATGGGAAGCTAGCACGACCAAATTCTGCAGTTGATCTTCGAAAGTCTTGCCGCAAATCTCGATCACCGATCATACACTGATTGGACTTTGCCCTGCTTGATTCTTGCGACTCGGTCTTCTTCTAGCTCTGCATGCTTTTTGTTATAGTGTTCTTCAAGCGCTTTCATATCTGCACCACTGTCGCCCGCTGCCAAATTCCAAGGTGAGCCCATGTTAAACATTCTACAAAGAAATTAGCTCTTCTGATCGGTTTGTGATAGCTGCTTCAACACATACTCGGGATATCTTAGATCTGGTCCGGCCGTCTCTCTTGGGTATGACGCCGTCCGTGTTCGATCAGCTATGGCTTGTCGTAAAACAGCTTCATGTAGTAAATCCCTATCCGCACTATCTTTTTTGCCTTCCTTGTACTTGAGGTATTGTCGCGCAAAGTAGTTGTCTTCTGAGCCGTATGCTAGACTATAACCGACGTAGAAAATGGGAACCGCTGCAAGGGTCATGTAGAAGCCCATCTGGAAGAAGTTGTTAGCCCTCTCTGATCACATTCACTACAACTCTTCTTCAAGAGCTGCAAACCGCCAGGGCAGACATACTCCAAGACTCTCATTGCCCTTTGGATTGGCATCTGGCAGGTGCAGAGCACTCTCACCAGAACCGTGGGCATGGTCGTGACCATGACCAGATGAAGCGCATCTCCGAGGTTGTCGAGATATTTGAGTGACCCTGAGGGAGCGAGCTGCAGCCCTCGTCCCTCTTACTCCGAGCGACATATTGAAGAATGCTGCAGTACTGAATTGCTGTCCGTCCTCTGTGATGTCCTGCACCAAGGACGTCGAGCTCCAAGTCCGCCGCCAAGACTATACACTAACTATTATCATTCTAGTGCTAGGGTTAGGGCTTAACAGAATTGTGGCAAAGCATTTTGATTTCTCCTTTCGCTTTCAGTGCCAGGCAAATGTACTTCTTGTTGCCAGTCCAGAAGAATGTCAATAAAGTCAGCACAGAAGGGCGTCTACTGTCAAACAGTTGAAGTTATCCGCCCTATTAAACCACAAAGCCCAATGCCCTTACAGTCTGAAAGTTCTTGGAAGCAGTGTTTTATAAACTGGGATATGCAAAGACCTTTCGAATATGATTGTTTATTCATGAAGCCACACACTCTCTGAGTGAGAATGTCTAATATGAAGATGATGATTGTTCTCCTCATACGGCACATACTACCCATGTGTGAGAAAAAGGCAACGCTCAGTGCCATCCTCCTGCTAATCCGAGCCTCACGTTCCATTGTCGGGACATTGAATGCTAGGGTCTTGTGAGAAAACGATTAAGCGGCTCGACATTTCTGATATCAGGGAAGCACAGTAAGGTCGATAATCGCCTGAGCACACAAGGACCACCCTTTTCAATCCAGAGAACAGCTGCATCAAACACAATCAACCATGTACTGCCTAACAATGCTCCTATGTCGTTGCCCAACCTTGCCCCATCTTGAAGTATTGGCTTATTACCTAACTGAGCTAACATTTGGAGGAAGTCAATATTGTAAACCCACGAATTCTTGCGCAGTCAAGTCAGAAGTTTTGGCTTGAAGAATGGCTGTTGGTTTTCACAGAGGCATGAGAACACAAGCGTTAAATCAGCGGACAACTCCAAGAGATTGTTTCGAGTCCTAACAGTCTCGTAATCTGATTGCTGCTCGAGTGACATGAATTCTCTTCCGTGATAGCCGTAGAAAAAAGTAAAACAGCCACTTCTGAAACGATTCCCATGTGACACTCACTACCTTTTTGCACATACATGGCAGTGGAACGAATGGTTAAGTCTTGGACTAGTAATATCACAGCGGAGTTGTTTTCCCACCTGGTGGCAGCAGCACAAGGCGCTTTCCCTTCAATGCAATGAACTAATTCACGAAGCTTACCTTGTTGTGAGTGCTAGCGTTCTTCACAAGATAAAGGGTGCACTTTTTTATCCAATAGTGTTCTTATTTGCTTTTCTAGTCCCTGAAAGATATTTCTCTATGCCACGAAAGGGAAGGATTGATTAGTTGGCACGAACTTGGAATTCTCCTGCTTGCATTCAATGGCGGCGTTCTTTGCTCTTTCTGTTCACATTGCATATACTGAACGGCTAGCGAACGACTTTTCATCTTGCAGAGAATACGAGTTACGCTTAGCCACAAGATCAATTTGTTAGGAATGAGACTCGTATAGGAATACGCAGAAAGGAATGTATTGTTTGACCAGTGTCCATACCAGAAACCATGAAGCAATAAAACCTTGCTTAGCGGGATGAACAAATCCTCCTTCATATTTGAATGCGCTTGTAAGCCCTGGAAATCACTCGAGTGCTACTGGTTTGCTCTTCGTAGTTTTGAAACCGTGGTCTGATCGAGTCAGGAGGAAATTTATTCCAACGATTCGGTAAATAGGTTTGATGATTCATTTCTGAGAGGGGCAAGGTGAAGAATTGCGCAAGATGGGATGCTTCGCCGAAATGCCATGTCAATTTACCATCCTCGAGAGCACAACTCCACAATGCGTGATGAAAACACGATAAGTGCGATAAGTATGGAAGAGATCTCGATGAGCTTGCGTTAGCTCCCTTGTGTTTTGGTAGGTTTTCACCATCAAGCGGTCATCGAGTCGTTGTTCACACAACAAAACACTAAGTGAGGGCTGGAACATAATAGACCTTTGAAAAGCGCTCTTGGCCACGCGGCGCATGCAGCTACAGTTCAGTCCTTGCAGGCTCAGCAACACCTCAACGTCATTTCCTTTAGCGGTTGCTGCGGAAGCCTAAAAGGTGAAGAGCATGTTTCGTTGGAGAAATCGCTACGGCATATTTGCAGCAAGTTAACACATGTCAAGTGGAAAGGCCAATCCGTTGCCTTTGCGCAACTAAGTCTCGCCGCTCGAGGTAAGCGAGAAAGCAAGCTGAAGGCAATTAACGAACGGTGTGTATTGAAGAGTGTATTAAAGTTAGGTTTGGTACAGACATGTATGGTAGACTGTTCTTTGGTTGCAGCCTCGAATTTTGACTTTGAGCCTTGTCTACGCAGAACTGAAAGATTACAGGCTTCCTCTTCTTGGGTGACTGATGCCCTCCGTAGCGGCTGCATCAGTAAACCAGCTCACTTTCTCACCGGCTTGCTCATTAACCAAGCCACAAGGTAGACTTCTGCCTTCGTCCGTATCAAGGATCTTTTTCAAAATATCTTTCTTTCCGCCTCCAGTTGCGACGAATGCGATCTTGAAGGCATGTGTCACAACTGGTAGGGTCAATGTGATACGTCGTTGAGGAGGCTTGGGTGAGTCTTCAATCGGAGCGACCCAGGCATCAGTCTCGCGAAGCAGGTCGTGACCAGGAAACAACGAGCACGTGTGGCCGTCTGGTCCGCAGCCCAGCAAGATGAGATCAAACAAAGGTAGTCTGACCGAGTCTTTGCCTGCGAATGAGCTCATCAAAGTTTCCTGGTATTGGTCTGCGAGCTCTTGCGTGTTGTCTAACATCTTGACATTGACCGGAAATACTTGTGGTGACCCTGAAGTCGGTGGTATTTTGTCCAAAAGATCTTTCTTCAGCAGCCCATAATTCGAATCTTCATGGTCGAGAGGTACAGCTCGCTCGTCGGCGAAGAATATCTCCCACTTTGAGAATTGTGGCTTGTCATCCAAGGTGCCATCGTCGGGTGCGAGCAAAGCCTTTGAAAGTGTAGCCGGAAGAGAGCCACCAGAGACTGCTATCTGAAACTTTTCATGTCGACTGAGCGCTGCCTTCTGGCAGTTGAGCACGTATTTCCGAAGACGGGCTGCGACCTCGTCAACACTCGAATCGCTGTAGAGGTTTGGCGACTTTGACATATTCGCGCGTCCAGTGTACCAAGTTCTGAGGTCTGGTCGATCCGGCAAACTTGCGCTGTGCACAAGGATGGTATAGACTCTGAAATATCGTCGCAAGGTCGACGTTTCAAATTGTTGGAGGGGTTGTCGTCGTGACGAGACAATTTCCGAAAGTGCCTACCGAGTATGACGCAATTCACTGCCTCAGGTTTACCTATCTTTGTAGTATTGAAGCTTATCGGATTACCATGCAGTTAATCAGGAAATTTTGGGGGCTCCGGGTCTCAGCAACATTCCAAGGAAAATACCCAGCTTCAGGCTTCGAACCAGAGATGCCTCAGAGATCTGAAAGGGTTCTGAAGAAATAGGTGGACACTCATATAACTCTTCTGTCTGCCCCACATCCATGTCAGCAGAGTCGTCGCTCATGTAAGCAGTTTTGCATTCGAGAATGTGCAACGAAAAGGTTAGGCCTTTGGTCTATCACGACGGTACTGGATGGTATGTAAAACCTCTCTTGCGAATCAATTGTTCGAACAAGCTGTGCTGTCCCTAGCAACCATAAGCAACACATATGCCATCTGATTTGCCCCAAACTTAGGCTACGCGTCACTTGACTAAAACTCCTGATTTTTCGGACAGCATGCCGGATAGATTTCCTCACCTCATTGTCGTTGTGCGAATGTCTTTGTGTTTTTGCCTGCGTGGTCACTCAAGATTTGAGGGTTTCCAAAGCCGTTAGGTCCCGAGGCCAACAGTGGATTGAGGCTCAAATTACCAGTATGCAAAGCGCACGCACTAATGCAGCACTTATGAGGATTCAACGCTGTATGCGTATTATTTTCACCATAACGTCGTCACAGCCTGTATATTTGGAGGTTGTGTGTTTCTCTAGGCTCGTGTCTTGCTGCTACCTACACGGCAAGTTCGGGCTGCATTTCTGGCGTGAGTAGGATGAAAACCAGCGTTTAATGAAACACGATCGAGAGCCTTTTGGATCAGTACCGGTCACGAAGGGAAATGAGCCAAGATACGCATACTTGTAATTTCTGTTTCGTATGCGGAGATGGACTTCCCAATGGTCAGACCAAATGACAGGGTTGGACGGAAATTCGAGTCCGGAGCGTGGCAAATCCTGTTTCTAGTGGGCCCCTCCACCACATCGATTCCGTTCATCGACGATGGAATAACCATCGCTCAACTTAACACTGTGTGGCTTGATCGCTGTAGTCAGTCAAATCGAAGTAACAGAGTATTCCACTAACGAATAGCCAATCAAGCAGAGCGAATTCATGGCTCTAACGGCTCATGCCCTGGTGTCCACGTAAATGCCCATTGCCGATCTTCCTGGACAATTTGGACAGCAAACTTGTTATCACAATATAATAGGAGTTCTAACATCTCGCCTGTCCTCCATATACTTCACTAATCTGCAATCCATAAATTTAGCCCAAATAAGTGTTGAAACAACCAATTCACTACACGCAAGACACCTTGCACGAGGATAATAACTCAAAAGAAACAACCTTATAAGAGCACATTGTCAATGAGTCTATCCTTGCTTCAACTGCAGGCACAAGCAGGTGCCTCCAAACCAATCTCTACCAGCAACGATGCGAGAAGTCGCAGTAACGATAGTATAGACACTCTGTCATCGAGTAGCTCTTCAACATCTTCTAAGGTCTCACTAGACATTGTCAGATGCTCACGATGCCAACGGTCATTGAGCATCGATCGCACCGCACCATCTGAGGGTCAAGGCGCGGTCCGGTTCGGCCTCAACTCCTACTACTGTTCAAGATGCGCCACCCATGTTGGCTTCATCAAGTGAATGGTTGAGGATATTGGCGACGAGTTTTGCCCCCGAAGATATACACCACACACACCGAAATTTCATGCAAGGCACGTGAGACGTCTTGGCATAGATGTTGCTTCTGCACAGTTCCTCGGTTCAACAAGGCAATCGAGTGATTTCACAACCGGTTCCTGAGCTGATGCCTACATTCCGACCAAAGCGGATGTAATGGCGCATACAGAGCCTTTGTCGGACAAAAAGACGCAAGGTCTTCGGTCGTCAGACGACCAGTGCGGTACAAGAGCGCAATGCCCAGTTGATCGCTTTTATGGTGCTTGAAGGCTCACGACATTGCTCCATCTTGCAGGATCTTTGTGGTTGGGAAGCACTTGAAATGCACAGAACAGAATACCATTGGTCACGTGTATATGTGGGCACGATTGATTGAAAGTTGCCAGTATGGGCGAACTACAGACATATTCATTGGAGACTACATAATTAGGATGATGTGGGAGAAATATATTGACAACACAAACTGAATATGTGATCTATCCACACGTGCCAAAACGTCTGTCAAAATCTGCTCCGTGCAACACAAATATCTGAAACAGTCTGGCTCTGAGGACGCCAGAGTGGATCTTGGTGTACCTCTGGAAAGGGTTTGCACGTGGGACTGCTGATCATCGATGAAACCTACATTTCTGGGATTTCATCACGATCCTGAACTTCGGCTCCCACTTGTCGGCGATCATCACTTTAATAGTCTTGTAAAGAACCACGTTTTTCAAATTATTTTTTATTTTTATTCTAAATTAGGCTTAACAGAGATTAACATACAAGAGAACCACAAAACCCAAAAGCTGCTTCACAAGCATCGATGAACACAGGACTACTGCAACACTTCTCAGTCCAGTCAATCTGCTCAGGCAGAAACTAGGGTCTTTTGACATGCGCTACGTGTAATACAATCTAAGTACTTTGCACAATGAACATGCATGCACATAGATACTGAGTTCTAGGATTGCTCGCAATGATGAGCTCATGACCCTTTCTTTCTTAATATGAGCCACCAACCAGCGAACATTCTATCCGAGGATGGCCATTGTTTTAGATCGCCACGCTTTTACCAGCCAATAAATTTCTTCTCGAAGCTCCCACGTCGCTTGGTAGTGCTATCTTGCATTCTGCATAGTAGCTCGCTAATCTTGAAAATCAGTCCAGCAATCTCGGTATTTGTGGTGTGAATGGGCTTCTAAGTTTCGGATACATGCAGATTAGTAGTTGATAAAAACGCCTCATCGCATCCACCTCATACACGATTTTACGAGATATTGACAAGCAAAGCGAATCCAGAAAGGCCGAGTTTCTGAGAGGACAACCTCAGCCACTCTAACACTCTAAAAACTCCAGTGCGCTCCACGGCATCTACCGTGGGCGCGATGAAACGCCAATACCAGCAGCAGTAGCAAGATCACGACGATCCAAAACACGAGCGGATCTTCTTCCCCGGATTAATCTATGACGACCTCTTCGAAATCCAAGCTCTGTTTTAATCTCGAGTACTATATGCAAATTCTTGGCTCTGTTCAGTACGAATATGCTTCTGCTGCTGATGGGAATGTGATAGGTCAGTTTTGATATTGCCAGCTTGCCAGTTCGCTTAGCGTCACCGATTCCGCAAGAAGCAATGCCTGCGAGCTTGTAGTCGACATCTTTACTATCTGGCGAGCTGATCCGCTATTCCAACATCCACGCACATAACCGAAACTCAGCACTTCGCCAATGCAGACGTAGCCTAATGAGGAAAAGATAAATCCACTGTGAATGCCCCAGGTAAGGGACCGGTCCACATCCCCGACACCCGCCCGGCGACTACGATGTTCAAAGTCCCCAGAACTGGGTGCGGGCAAGGAATGTGATCAGCAATACTGACGAAAGCACTGCCTATGTTTGAATCTACGTCTTCCCAATCTGTCAAATCTTCACCGAGCCCTAACTATCCTGGTTGGTTGCATACTGAGGCCTATGTCTAGTGGACGCAACGTCCTGAATATTCAACCTTAGTCTTTCAACTGGGTCTGCCTAATGCCGCTGCGAGAATTGCCATTGGCACAATTTCGATATGAACTGCACGGGTGATATCTCGGGCCATAGCTATGGAGGTTTCCTCTTCTTTCCTGCCGGTGTACCCTTTTCCAACACCGGCTACTATCAGCGCTTGCAACTGTGGCTTGCATTGTACCATGAAATCGGAAGCGAACCTTACCCCTCGAGCCAAAAGGTTGCTGCACGTTTTCCCCCAAAAGACCTTTTCCCTTCTGTTCTCTTGATAATCATTCGAACGTCGGAGAATCTCCCGCAGCCACTTCGCGAAAGAAAATCTTCTCTAGATGGGCTAACTTTCTATTCGCTTCTTTTTACGAATTTGTGTGCAAAACGAAGAGGCTATGTGGATGCTGTTGACAGAGGATCCCTGCTGTCTCTTGTACGCCGAAGTCGAGATCTTGTCATTCTCCTGATCAAGGTTATCCCAGACGCTGCATATTTGATGGATCTCAGATTGTACCGACAGTCCTAAACCAGGAGACAGATGGGTACGTTCCATTGCATGCATGCACAAGCGGCCTTCTGAATCACCACAGTCGTATCTGTCTTGCAAAGTGACTAACGACCCAGCATAAGCTCGAGAATAACATGTCCATTAGTCCATGTTATGATGATAGATAAGAGAGTTTACGAGGTACTTTAAGCAAGCTTCGAAGCTCTGTTTTAGTTCTCTTCCTAAAACCATTTCCTGGGTTATTATCGCCGAATAGGGCATCCATTTTCTTGTGCAGTTCGGCATCCAACAGACTAAGTACCTTTAGCTTTTCTACCGTCCTGCGGACATGAACACACCTGCAGCTCCATTTTGCCGTCATTATGCCTGATACTCGAAGCCGCAGGAACGAAGGCTACTACTTCGTTGTTGTCGATGGTGTAATGTCACCCTTCCGTCTGGCGTTTGATTTCTGATCTCTATAGGTGCCTCAGTATTGTCAATGGCAGGAGCTGAAGGACTATCTAAGAGATTTTGCAAAAGTCCGACCTGGACACACTAACGTCATCAAGGTCAATGAAGATGGGACCCGTGTCGGGTTCTGCCCACTGCCGAACAAAGCAGAAGCTTATAGTGCATTTGGCAAGAATTTCTCCTTTGCCTTCTAGTATCCTGCTAATAGATTACTAGATTACCTTGTGGCAGAAGGTTGGCAGGGGTTGGACATAAGAGTAAGCGTGATATGGAAAGCGGATCTTAGTTCCCAAGACATACAGCGGAAGCGAGGACCGGAAGCAAGTCGTCGCAGAAGGTACTTTGAAATCTTTGGTGTTTGAGTACAGACTCTAACAATTACCAGACTGCCATTCAATACATCACCTTCAACGGCCTTCCACAGGTGAGAATCTGTAAAATGGGCACATAGCATAAGCTGATCCTGACAGTAACGGAACACACTCGATGCGCACGCCTGCCGCAATGGCCTCCTATAACCTCAGCAGCATGTCGCAAGCACTTCCTCCTGTGCCTATGCAAATACATGCAGGGCAGACACAACCAGTATTTCATCCACCAATGGTCCAAGAACCCTCTGTGCCACAGGCTCATCCAGATCAAGGTCGTATGGCTTACAGTTACGTGTCAGTGCCACTGGTGCAGGCCAACCCTCAATCCCTTCCCACCTCGCTTACTTCTCCACGCCCGGTCGCCGCACAAAACGCAGACGGCAGCGTTTACAAAGACCGCCAGTCCATTCATATCTCGAAACTACGTCATGATATCAAAGCGCCCCAACTCAAGCAGCTCTTGTCCAAATATGGGCAAGTGGCCGACGTCGTGATCAAGCGTGGAAAGGAGAAGCGATGCTCAGCAACAGCAAAGTACAAGAAGCCAACCGAAGCCTTGCTGGCAATCCAGGAACTCAATGGCAAGACAATTGATGGGCTCGAACTTGTTGTTAGACACGACCGAAGCGAGAACGGAAGCGTCTGTTCGGCACCAAGCACGACTTCCAGGTCTTCTGATGCGGACAGCACGATCTCAAGCCGAGAGATAGCTTATTCCCATCGGCACACTCAAAGTCAGTGCGATGTTACCGTGAAGCAGACGCAGGATCGAGCGGGTCCACTTGTGGTTAATGGCGCTCGTGGGCCGAGTCACCACAGAAGATATGGCCGTGGTAACGACGACGACAGTGAAAGTGCAGGGGATTCAAGCAGCGAAGATGATAGTGGAGCTCAAAGTATGTTTCAATACGCTACAATTTCCTTACCAAGGACTTTCGCTTGACCAAGATATTCTAACCAACAGTGCAGTCCCACCATGGAGTCCAATACCGAGAAAAGCCAGCACTCGACAACGTTACCAATGATATTGTCTGCTATTTTTTTTACTTCTAATGGTGGTTACAAGTAGTGGTGGCATAAAACGATGTCGTTACGGTTTGGTCTATGAAGCAACATATGCGCTATATGAGAGGTAACAGGATGTATCGAGGTTCCACCTATGGCGGTTTGGTTAGTTTGCTTTTGGAAGTCTCGTTCTTCAGCATCAGAGCCTCCTAGTGCAGTACGTCAACTGGTTAATAAACAGTAAATATGCTGCGATAGTTGTGAGTGAGGCATATCAAGTGCTCTGATGCTCAAGGTTCATAAAAGACTTATCTTGAAGCTGTGTGTATTTCAAGGGTATCGCTTTCGTGCCTTTTGCAACTAAGTATTGGCACAAGTTTCATTCCAAAGAGTGGTTCGATGCACTTCGCTCTTGCCTTGCGGACAAGGAAGCTTCGGTTTGCCTTTGTTCCGCCATGATCTGAGCGTTGTACCTTCAACCTGGCAACCCAATCCTGATCTTTTGTTTCCTACAGCTTCTGATCGCTTCTATGATCATTTGACCTTGCGCCACATCTGCTCTATCAGCCAGCCAAAAACGCTTCCTAACCCACATTATCCCAGCATACTCTGCTAACTGATATCTGAGAACTTTCAACGAGCAAACTCTCTCATCAAAAGAGTACATTGAGAGCACAACAGAAAGTCATGATGCATCTTCGACACATGCGACTGTAATATGGTTGCACAGAGTACCGGCAATGTGGTTTATTGTCCACACAGATCGTCCAGAGGCTGACAAAATATTACACCAGATCAAGAATGCGGCACCACGTCAGACAGCATTCGATCCTCGTGGTTTCCCGATCATCACTTGGCAAGACCGTCTTGAATTGACAACATCATGTCGAACAGTAGCTCATCAACTAGAGCTTATTGTAGGGAGACTGCTAATTATTAATCCTTGTCATACATGCTTAGGCAGTGTATATTACAGTACTATGCATTGAGTCCTCGATAAGTCTTCTGCCAGATACGTGATGGCATTAAATCCATTAACCCTTTTGGGGATCCCTAACATAGACGTGTTAATCCACTTTCCAACCCGGCTAGCTAGGCTCAACATCGAAACTTCCGGATGATCTGCCTTAACGGGCTGACGCCTGATCGTGAGCTAGCTACTGCCACATATTGACGGCTTCAGACTAACCCTTGATATTTTGGCCCTACAAAAATCTGGCAAAGTTAGTATGTCAGAAATTCTTTCGTTCATACCAAGCGAGAAGTTGCCATTCTTCGACTAATGGCTGGCACCTGCAGATGACAAATGCATGTTTCCTAGTTTTAGCACTCAACGAAACCGAGAAAACACAAACGCTGCATGCGCTGCAGGTGGCCGATCCTTGTTACAGCATTGACAAAGCACACGAGCGCCCGACATCCTATGCACGTTCCTGCTGTGCCTTCCTCGATCGTGACACAAAATGAATCGTCTTCATTTGCTTCAAATAGCCGGAACGTCCACTGTACAACACTCATGCACGCTCTTCATGCTGAGCAACCCGAGCAAATGAATTAATTTGTGTAACTAGAACCCCAGCAACCGATCATTCACTTCCACGCCATGGCTGCTCATCTACACCATGTCTCAACCTTTCCGAACATCAAATGGTGCCTGCTGTGTCACCATCTTGTATAATCCCTGCCGAGATCTGAAAAATTACATCTTGTGTCACTATCCCTTCAATGTCGAGATCTGGAAAAACACATCTTGTATCACTATCCCTCCATATCAATCTCAAACATCGGAGCAAGCGCGCATGGTTTGGAAGCGATGACGACATCGTCCCACGTCTCGAAAGCAGCTTGCCCAAAGTACCGAGGACTTTTCGCGAGCTGCTGGAAGATGTAGCATTAAAGAAATCCCCAAAAAGCGAGGCAAATGAAGATCAATTTTGAGAGGTGCGTCCACCACAGTGCTTAGCAGGATAATTTCACGTGACGCTCAACCACCAAGCCGGAGTCAGAAAGTCGACAAGGCTGCCCAGCCTGCCTCCAACCCAAAACAGCACGGTTTGCCAAATACTGCCTTCGTGTGCGGCATTGTGGCAAGACACGGTGTCGTCGAGAGTCTCGCCTGTAGACAGGTTCTTGTGTCAGCCTCCAGCGACGAGGAAACACTGGACGGATTAATATGTCAATTCCTAGAGCAAACCAACCACAACGTAAAATGATCGCTGTAAAAGTACAGCTTCTAGCGGCTAGTGCAGATAAGCATGCTCAGACGGAACAATTACGCTTCCGTCACTGTGCTGATGAGCTAATATACACGATCCATAAGCCAACGTTTGTCGCTGATCCATGTTAGCTACACGTCTTTCTCTACGTGACTAAAAGCTGAGCTCGCAGCAGAGCCAGCAGCGACGGTAGAAAGTACGTTGACGACAAAAAAACATTACATTTACTACCTAGGTAGACTAAGGATCGACAATTTCGGGTATCAAAAAAGCTTCGCTCAAAAGAAAGAAAGGAAGAACGAAAGAAAGAGGACGTCCAAGCTCAATCAAGAATATAACTTGCCCTTCTCCAAATCTTTCGCCCGGTATTCGTGATCGGCGACATAAGTCATTCCAATCCTTCCGTAGCGGCCATCTCCCTGCGAGATCTCTCCGATCTTGACTTTGACATGCTTCATCATCCTGCTTCGCTCCATGCCGCCAAGCGCGCTACCGCCCGGCACATCGAGCATGGGGTTGTCCCTGGTCATACTGCTGATGTAGCCGAAGATATCGGGCGCTTCGGTGTGCTTTCTGAGCCAGAAGGCGACGATGGCAGCAACAAAGAGGATGGAGCAGGAGATGATGTCGACGATGATCCAGGGCGTGGAGATGGCATAGTTGGGTTCGTATTCTGCGCCGACCATGGTTAGGACATCCCAGGCTTTGTCTGTGGTGTCGATTGTGATGTTCTTGTCAAAACTTGCAAGTTCCTGCACGTCGAAGCCGTGTTCGTATTTCAGGTGTTTTGAGGCCTGGTGGAATGTGTTGAAATACTTTGTCAGACTTCTCGAAAGCGAAGAGTCATAGGAGGACACTAATTCCTCGGTTGCAGGATCCGAAGCCATGTAGTTTCCCTTGTCGAGGAAACCCTTGAGGATGGAGAGGCCGTTGTCCCCATCAAAGGTGGATTTATCGCTGCCGTTGAGGGGTTTCCCGCATGCATACAGAACTGTGTCGAAGAATGTATTCGCCTGGTGGGGGACATCGAAGAGCGTTCGAGGCGAGGGATTGACGGAGCCTGGGCGCGATCGTATACGATTGGTTTTGCAGGAGCTAGGACCGCAAGTAGCACTGAGCTCTTCGTTGAGTTGAGAGATGGAGCAGGTTGAAGTGAAGGAATGACTTGAATTGTATTTGTTCCAGAAGGAGAAGGTGCGGAAGGTATTGTCCGACGGGTTAGTGGTTGTATTGGTCATATTGAATGCCATCTGTATGTACTGCGTCAAACCCGCGGGAGCCTTCTCGGTGCCAAGGGTGAGTCCGGAGCATTGAACATACAGGTATGAGGCGTTAAATTGGTACGAGCCAATCATTTGCTGCGCGTGCCAGGAGCCGTTGAAGCCCGCGTCGGTGGTGTCGAGGAGATCATTAACATAGAAGTGGGCTCCAATAGACTGAGTTATTTGCCAGTCCGAGGTGTGAGGCGTGTGAACCCAGCCATCCTTGTTGGCATTTTTCATCAGGTCGTTAGTTACGACGAACGGCAGGGCGTCTCCGGCAATGTCGGAGGAGACTGCACCAGATGTTTCGCCTTTGGATTTCTGGCTGTAGACGTGGAACATGGATGTCATGTCGGTTTTCTGGATCTGGGTATAGTCGTCCCAGGATCCGTCTTCGAAAGGGGAAGGGGCGTCAGCGTTGAGGATGGCGATGCGGTGTTCTTGTGGGTCGAAGGTGTCTCGCAATCTGAATTCTTGAACGGCAGCTTGGGAGCCAACATAGTACCAAATCCAAGCAGATGCCACAGCGAAACTAGCAAGAGTAAATCGTCGTAGAGACCACATGACTCTGAGTGTCGATGTTGGCGAGACAGAGGCTTGGAGGAGCTCAAGGTCGGCCAAGTGAGCACCTCTTTGAGCTTTCCATAGTGCAAGTCTTCTAAACAGGGTTCCCATGATGGCAAGGAAGAAAATAGTGAAGATTGTTGCCATTTGCTTGTTGACCTCTAGCAACTTCTTGCTCAGCATGGAAGCATATTCAATGTTGATGCCCCAATTGTTGTTATTGTAGTCGTTCTTCGCAGCCACTACACATAGTATAGCTTTGATAATGAGGCCTGCTGGAGCCAGCACAAGAAATATGTCGTAGAAATTCAGTGCCCATTCTATTTCCGGAGTGTAATGTGTAGACTGAGGATGCTGTGGCCACCCTTTGATATTATGAGCGACATAGGTGTATGGTGCTGGTGTTTTTGGCTCTTGATATTGATGAGCACGTATCTCAGTCGCCTCCACTATCGGATCCTTGGACATACTTCGATCAGAGTTTGAGGATTGCATGATGAGCTTGACCAGGATATGACTATTGTGATTGTGAAAAAATCACCAAAGCCAGGTCGCTGTACTGTAAGTAAGCAAGAGAAGCCAGCGAAAGGTCAGATATCAGTTCTGGGGCAGAGCGAACAGCTGAAACTGATCGAGAAGCTCAAACCTAGAGGGAAAAGATCATCTACAACAGATGGACATCTTGGGAGTGTATGTGCATGAAGAACTTTTCAGCCATGCCGGAAATTGAGAAGTATTGACCCAACAAGTGCATCTAGAAGGTGTCCATGATGCTAAAACCAAGTCCAGATTTGGCATCGCTGTCAGATTGTCAGCCGTAGGAAGAGAACTAGCAAGCGGAGGGTCTCATCGATAAATTGCAAGATGCAGGAAAACCCGGTCGAGGCTTCAGCTGGATGCGCTAAAAGTAACACCCGAGCGGAAGCGTGAAGCCACGCCCTGACACGTCGAGGCGAAGCCCGTAACAAACATCAATCAAAGTTGCCAGTCTATGCTGGTTCTTATGCCGAAAGAGCGGACAACTTGCAGTAGCGTAATTCGGCTCTTCACTAGCCTTTTTTCGGCATTGCCAAGAGCCAGCAAAGCTTGTGGAAGTTTGCCAAGGAAGCAGCTTGAGCTTGATTAGTCCATGTTTGGAGCCTTATAACCGAGTCTGTGGTGTTGGCTTCGCCCAAAGTGAGCAAGACCTGGAAGCAAGCCGCTAACAACGGCTAGCCTCACACTCGACAACGTGTCAAAGCCACATCGCTTCCCCGCAGCTGAAAAGATAAAAGATCAGGCACTTTCCATCTGGAAAACAGATCTTTTTTCCGTGCGCAAAAGCTTGCCAGCTTCTGCAATTGAGCACGGGACTGCGCATGGCTTGGGGGAATCATATAGCTTTGTGGAGGAGTAGCCTTATGCTAGAACTTTAAAAGCCCACCAACACACACCAACAGCAACTGCAAATGGAATGCCAAGTTTCACGAGCACTGTAGCGATGCCAAACCACCACATCTGCGTAGCTGCTGTGACCAAAGCTTCCTTGTCCCATGCTCTCGGATACTCTTCGTTGGGCACCTCATGGCCAAGGAAATCACAAAGTGGTTTCCACCCGCTCTGCGGCTGGAATTCGAGCAGATTCTCCTTCGGTACAGACTTGCGAATATGGTCGTTGTGTTCATGGAATCGCTGAATTGCAAGAGCTCGATACTTATCTGTCTGGTAATCTCGTCGCTTCGGTTTCATCGATGGTCTCTCAGGTGATGAGTTGATGAAGCAGTCCCAGTCCATAGTGTCACATTTCCTCCAGAGACTGATGAGCGTGTGGAAGGGTGCAATGATGTCCCAGGTCGACCACGAGTGCACCAGCCATATTGATTCTTGCATTGAACTTGCCCACTTTGATGCATCTCGCATGCTAAGAATCACTTTTGTATTGGGGTAGGCCTCTATGAGCTCGTCTGCGAAAAGTACCATCGGGACGTCTGAGATGGCCTAGACGCTCGTATTACGGTATTTAGTACATGCAGGTTGAACACGAGAAGATGGTAAAGATTAGCTCGTGAACTTACATCGTACTCGCCCAGAAACTTGTCAAACTCAGCTTTGCCATATGGTTTATCTTTCTTGGCGAACTTAGCTTCCATCATCTCGATAGCAAGTGGAAAGAAGCGGGTTGGTTGGGCAAGGCACTACTCGAACGTGCGTAATCAGCACAGCTTCCAGCCCTTGTACACAAACCTTATACCTCGTTCATATGGAAAGTCCTGTAGCCGAGCTTGTCGAGTGCAATGCATAATGCTAGAGTGTAATCCTTAGTAACTCTGCCCTCTTGCTCGGTGAGGAAAATAAATATGTTATGAGCCGTTTACATGCTTTCGACATTTGTAACACTCACATGATGTTCCCGTCCTCGACATGCCGAGAACAAGCAAGCGCATCGGCCTTGACCTCACATTCTCGACTTGATCAATCTGTCGCATTATAACGGGCAGTAGATGCTTGAAGTAAAACCTTGAACCTAAAGAAGTGATTGTTGTGATCTGCAATTAAGGTCAATGTTGAAAAAGTTGAAGTGTAGACAATCGTAAGGGTGTTCTGTCCCGTTGGACGAACGCTTGGCTTAGGCCACCCTTGTAAGCGCATCCTTCTCAACTTCCACTGCGGCTGCCGAAATGAGAACGGGTGCACGACCTCAACCGCAGTGACCAGTTTGGAAACTCGAGAGCGGTTTGAGTATGCATGCTGGCACCGTCTTCACTCCTTAATGAGCTGCGAGAGCTTTGATACGCCTGTCACGAGAGATAGCATCGTTGTTAAGTGGAGTATCATGACCACCATGTTGGCCGAAGGACCACATGTGAAGTTGATGCAAGCAGTCTTCGCTGTGGCGCTGCTGAAGTTGAATGCATTCGGCTACTCACGCGAACACCATGCTACGCTAACTAATGCTGAAAAATGCCTTCAGGTAATTCAATAACATTGTTGACTCCTCCAACACCGCGCTTCCAAACGCAGCACAAGCTCATGCCCATGCAGAATATTTCCAAAACCACCATGACCTGACGCCATAACATCGCAATCCATCACGGACTCATTGTACACACGCGACCTGTACTAGCGCAGACATCAGGATTTTTAGCGCATTCCCACGGACACAACGACTTGTTTCGCCAGACCTGGAAAGGTGTTTTTGGCAACGTCATATCGAATGCTGCTGATGGGCTTCATGTGTTCACTAGCAGGTGTAGAGTCTTGTGTGGTTGCATAAACGGGATAACGAGCTCTTCTCTCAAGATCATCGAGCGGCATAGTGCTTCGGATGAACCTGTTGCGGCCATCGTCAAGCTCACTCCCTCTCCAGTCCCAACTCTCAAACCGACCCTTGCTGAGAGCGGACCAGATGAATTTCCGCTTGCGTTGGCAGAGAAGCACATCTTGTGTGATTTGCTTGAAATCCCATTTGGCCTGCGCCTCCTTCTCGAAAGCTTGAAAAACCTCTTGAACCAGAGGATCCTGGCTCGTTGCAAGATTGTCCAACTCGAGAGGGTCTTGAGCCAGATTGAACAGCTGCGGCGGATCGGCCGGGCAAGTGATATATTTCCATGGACCTCTTCGAATCATCATGAGCGGGGAGACTGTGCCTTCTCCCATATACTCAGCCCAGGCGGTGTCGTGGCCGCCAGTGCCATATAAGTGAGGCATTAAAGACAAGCCGTCCATGGGCAGGCCTGGAATGAGCTTGCTGCCGACAAGATCGACAAAGGTAGGCAACAAATCCAATGTGCTCACGTTCTCACTAACATGGTGTGGATGGAATTGCTTGGGAGCACTAACGACTAGCGGCACGCGGACGGAGTTCTCAAAATACGACATCTTGTACCACAAACCCCTTTCGCCAAGCATGTCTCCGTGATCTCCAGAGAAGACCACGACTGTATTGTCTTCTAAACCACACTTCTTCAGCACCGAGAGAAGCTGGCCAATATTGTCATCGACATAGCTGACTGCACCGTAGTATGCTCTTCGTGCCCTTTTGATTTGCTCGTCCGTGAATTCATGACCTTCGAGTTCGCAAACGTGTCGCAACCTCTTGCTATGTGGATCTTGGTCTTCAGGCTTGATGTTGACTTCTGGCAAATCAATATCCACATCGTCATACATATCCCAGTACTTGTCTTCGATAGCATAAGGATCGTGGGGATGTGTGAAGGATACGGTCAAACAAAAAGGACGCTTGTCCTGGGGTCCACGGGCATAATCGTAGAGCCACTGTTTAGATTTATGGAGCACCTCTTCATCGTAATCCAACTGGTTCGTCCTGACAACTGGACCCGCTTGTACAATCGAGCTGCTGTTGTGATACCATTCTAATCGTCGGTTTGGATCATCCCAGTTTACTGCCCAGCCGTAATCTCCTGGGTATATATCCGCGGTCAATCTGTCCTCGTATCCGTGTAGTTGATCGCCAATAAAGTGCATCTTGCCGGCCAGTATTGTCTCATATCCTTCGTCTCTGAGGTAATGTGCGTACGTTGGAATGTCGGAACTGATCGAGCACGCGTTGTCGTAGGCGCCGAGTTTCGATACGAGGAGGCCGGAGATGAGGGACATCCGTGAAGGCCCACAAAGGGGAGACGGACAGTACGCTGAGTCGAAAACAACCGACTTCGCAGCCAGCTTGTCGAGGTTTGGTGTCTTGATCTGGGATTTGCTGTTGTACATCTTCAGCAGAGGAGCCGCCAACTGGTCGGCCATGATGTAAAGGATGTTGGGCTTGGTAGGAAAGAGCTCTGTAGATAAGCCATTTTGACCCAGGATGCCATTCGGAGGAGAGATGGGGGGCGATTCTGGGAGGGCAATAGAACCCATGTTGACAGAAGAAGAGACTATTATTTTCCGTAGCGTACGTGGGCTGTTTACGAGGAGGAAAGACAGTCACTACAGGAAGGGAAAGAGAGAGAGAGAGAGAGAGCGAAGGTTGGCACGAGACCATGCGCATTTATCTTGTGCTGATATGAGAGTAAATGGCGACAGTATCGCTTCGTCGCTCTTGCCCTAGCGTATGTGGGTCGCAATTGCGTGTTGCAACCATTCTGTCTTTGGGAAGGTACTAGAGTAGTGGACGAGCATGTCGCAGTTGAAGGTCAAATCCGCCAAGGCCCTTGTGTTGTAGCACTGATTGGTGAATCAGCGGTGAGTATGGTGCTATTGCGCCATCTTTACCTCCAATTCATGGTAAGCAAAATACGTCGAAGGCAAACGTGACCATTGAACTGGAAGGATGATGACTTCAGGAAGGACCGATGGAAAAGAAGCAATAAGATGGCACTTCGCGTCCATAACAATCACGTCAGACTAAAAACAAAAATTCCATGACACTTTGCTGCAGGTCCGGAGCACGGAGGTGCTCGTTCGCGCCACCGTAGCTTACTCATTGGCTGCAAGAACTGGATAAATCGACGCCTATGCAAAGGGTCTGCATACCGATTTGCGGCATTCGACCCATGATGCGCACCAGGCAACAAACCTTGGAGCCTTCAGTGTTTGTTTGCCATGTTTGGACATGTAGTCATTGTGGTCAGCAATTGCGTGCTTCGCATGTTGTAAACGTAGCGACATCTGAGCATTCTTGTTATTATTTTTTTCTTAACTGCAACCGAACTATAGCACGATAAATTTGGTGGTGAGAGCTTTGGCCATTAGCAAGCAGAGCCGCTCACAGATGGAAATGATATAACGCTGCCACCGTTGCCTCGCGTTGTGTCAAGAAGCTATGGCAGGGGTGCATACATAGTGCGGCTCGTCGGCTTAATGATCGACTGTAGATCTTCCTTTGATGGCCACTTATTCGCCTCAAGCTTTGCAAGCAGAGCGATGCTCCTGACCGCCTTTTGACATCCTCGCCTACAGCAAACCAGGAGAACACGTAACATACCTGCTTCTTCTTTGGTCAAAGAGATATCAAGTCATGCCCGCTCCACGGCCTGATTGACGCGCAAGCGTAGGCGTAGCACGGGGTGCAGTAGCTCAGGCTTAGCCTGAAAACCATCCACCATTGGAAGAGTGCAGATGTGGTGTTACTGAGCTCCGTACAAGCTCAATATGTATATCGAAAGTCGGTTACACCTTCGATGATACCATTCCCCTTTCTTGCTCGTCTATTCGCGCGCCAGAAGAATGCGGTGCAAATCAACACAAGACATATCATCAACAGATGGCTGCCAATACTCACCCAAATAGCGGTGATGTACTTCGGAGCCTCGTGGCTTCTGACAATATATGACCCAGCAATACCGCCAAGCCCATTGCAGGCTGACACAGCAGCTGCAACTGTAGCCCTCTTCCACTGGCCAGTGATGTTGTTGGCCTGATACGTACTCAGGGCCGCCCAATTGGAAACATACGCACCCGTCGCCAAGAAAGTGCCGACGTATCTTACCGTGACCTGGCTGGGAAAGCCAAGCATGCAGAATCCAACGATGAGGCAGACAGCATTGAAGATTATGATTGGTCCTCGAACTCGAAACTTGTCGCCGAGGAGAGAAGTTGCTATGACGGGTATGACAGCATAGTAATATGGCGGGGCTGAAAGCAGAATGGCCTTGTTTGCACTGAAACCCATGCCCGACTGCAGAATGATAGGGAGGAAATACGACAAAGCTGTTGAAACCAGATTTAGGAGGAAGAACAATACTGCAAAGGCATAAAGCTTTGGGTCAAGGAAGGGTTTGAGGATGGCCTGAGTCGTGAACGGCTCGGGTTTGCCGGCATCTCTGCGGTCGCGGTCTATCTTGGCCAAGACGAAATCGGTTTCTTCGGTGGTAAGGAATCTGATAGTCTTTCCAGCACTCTCTGGAAAGTGAGGGATCCAGAGAAAAGTGAGTAGGCCAAGAACCATCGTGATAGATCCTTGAACAATGTACATCCATCTCCAGCCGGCCAAGGAATGTTGACCGCCGAGTTGATTCAGGCCAAAGTTGACGATGCTCCCAGTCGCTAGGATGATGACTTCACCTGATTGTAGGAAAGCGAATCGCAACTGTTGATCCCTTCGTGCATACCAAGCCGAGATTAGATATGTTAGACCCGGGTATATGCCGCTCATTGAAACACCCAACAGGACCCTCAGAGCAATCATCTGCCGCCAGCTCGAAATGAAGGCCGTGCATAGAGTGATGAGGCCGAAGCAGACGGTAGTGCAGCTGAAGAAGATAGGAGGACCAACAAAGCGCATGATGATTGTTGCAGGGAGCTGGGCGCAAATAGATGCTACAGTGAAGATGAAAATGGCAACTGAAAAGCGATTTCCTGTCAAACCCAGGTCCTGTGGCATAGATGTCACTGCTGCAGAAGAGATGATACCACTGTCGAGCAAATTCAAACTGCATAGAATGCCAGCAATTGTGCACAACCTCAAGTCAATCTTTCGCAACAGGTGCCGATTGAACTCATCATTACCATATTCATTCTCTGGCAACTCGGACGGAGTGGTAACTGTTGCAACCAACTTGGGTTGCACAGCTAACGACTCTCCATCTCGACTGGAAGAAGCCGCCATGGTGCTGAGGAGTGAAAAAGGAGGCGCCAGTTGTTCAAAATTGAGCAGTGAAATCAAGACTTGCTATCCTGGTTTTTAGAAACCTAATCTGCAGTGCGGGACAAGCATGATCGGCATATACAAGAGCGGAGTTGGCAAGCATTAAGAACATGCTCTCCACATGAAACGTACAACCGCTACAACATCAGCCTCTGATCTAGAAGAGCAATAATCGAAACCAGCATGAATCCAAGATTTCGCATATCGCTCTTGTTCATGTGAGACTCTGTCGAAGAGAACTCGGAAGGGAGGTGAACAGCAGAGACCATTGGCATTACGGACAAGCTTCCGGCCAAGATCAACAGCCCACTTGTGGCTGGTGAGATAAAGGTTCGACGTCTTGCTTCGTTTTCGGACAGCTTCCGGCGTCCCATTGCCTAAAGCTCACAAGACGGCACAACAGATATGTGCTCCCAAACCCCGTACTCAGGCGTGTCGACATAAAGACAGAGAGCATGCTTCAATTACCGTATTGGAAGCGCTCGCTGTGGTATTTGTACGAAATGCATGCCGGGTGGTAAGCCCGGCTTCCAGAACTTCTCCGACTCTGCATTGAAGCAAGTGTGGGCGCGTGATCTGGCATGTGAAAGCGGGCCTGCTGTTCTGCATCTTCAGCCATTGGATGACGTCCGGCTGAATGGAGGCTCAAATTGCACGAAAGCAAAACGGAGGACTCCTCGCCAGGCACCACGACCACATCTCTGTGTCTCACGCTTATGCTCCTACTCGGCTACACCCTCTTGAGCTTTGTGGCTTTGTTGTTTGGATTTTAGATGTTGAAGAGTCTTACTCATCCCGTGCTCTGCTTACTCTCAAGTCATCCAGCTTCGTGGAATTATTTGACTGTTGTTTGCTTCATCACGTCCAATTTACGTCGCTAGCTGCTGATATTCCTTGACGCTTTCTGGCCCACTGATATTGATACAGTCAGAAACTTCGCATCATGGCACATTTTATACCAGCTCCCGATCCTCAATCACTCCTCCCTCCGATGCTCGCATGTCTACCGACCTCGTTCGCTTCGTCACGTCCTCCGCCCGCTTTTCTGCCTCTACTGTCTCCCATCCTCCGCCAAAGATTGCATATACATACCTCCACATCTACGTCGGCACATGATAGTTGGATACGGCTTATGTGCTGGGACGCTTCAAAGGCGGAGACGTTAAAAGAGACCGTCGAAAATGCCAACTTCGAGCCACATCCTTCGTCCGGAGAGCTTGAGGTGGGGGAGACGGACCCAATCACATACAGGAGGTTCGACGATGAGACTCTGAAAGCTCAAATATCGCTGAGTGACTGGTCTCTGACTGCTTTGTATCTATGGTGTACCGGCAGCGAGGAGGGTAACTCTTGGAAACTCGCCGAACTATTACCTTATGATTCAGATTTAGTTCGAGATCCTTCATGGTCTAGTTCACTGACAGAAGCCAACGAAAGAACAAGATCACTACCCACAACGCTGTCTGCACCCCAAACACGTGCGAACGGCGGCAGACTCTCTGTACCAGGACAGGAGGAAGAAGACGATGACT
This sequence comes from Neophaeococcomyces mojaviensis, assembly GCA_030247915.1. Lineage (NCBI taxonomy): Eukaryota > Fungi > Ascomycota > Eurotiomycetes > Chaetothyriales > Neophaeococcomyces > Neophaeococcomyces mojaviensis. The sequence goes on from JAPDRQ010000070.1 coordinate 29,218, forward strand.
ACTGGGCGCAATACGACAACACTCCAGGACGAACGCCAGATACGCGCACACCTGCACGGAAGGCGTCAGTAAACCCGGGCGGCGCAAGCTCCTCAGAGGCAGCTTACTATGCAAGATATGGGGACGTGCAACCGGCCATGGACAGCTACGACCCGGACGAACACCACGAAGACATGGGCCCGTCCACGTTGAGCGAAGACAGTAGGGAGCGCATGCTATCCAATGGACACAACCACCAATTTGAGCAACAACATCAGTACCAGGACTTAGGGAGCCTACATATACCAGAAGAAGACGAAAGTGTGCCTGTCAGTCATCCAATTCCTTCTTCGCCATCCTCAAGGGCTGGATCAGACACTGTTGCTAGACTCGAATCGACAGCTGAGAAATACTCGGCATCGGAGATTGCCATAAAACAGCATATCAGTACGAGTATTAAGAGCATGTTCCGACTAGCAAGAGGCGCTGGCATGACGCGCCGAGAATTTGACGATATGGTCCAAAGGGAACTGGAGACTCTGAGCTTGTTGGACACAGACGACTGAGATGGAGGATGAGAAGTGCACGTTATGCTGTTGCATCCTGTATGGTCGCATTGCTATCTTCGTCTGATCGCGCACATCGCGTGGTCTGAAGTTTCAAAGCGTAAACATTGTCTCGAGCGAATGTTGGTGGGGGCAGAAACAACAAACTAGTCTCCAAAAAAGTTTCATGCATGTCAGCATGCGGGCCGGTAACTCTCGGCTCCATATCCCCGAGGAAGAAGAAAGTGGCTACAGTTTTGGGAGGCTGGGGCATTTCGAATTCCCCATCTCCAACACACGTCATGACTTCTAGCTCACAGATCCTAGTCAGGTACCGGGACAGAAACACACTTAACATTCTCGCACCAGTTTCTCAAGCTTCTATTTGCGCGCACTGTTCCCACTTGGCCAGTCTTTCTGTACAATTTTTACCACACGATGCCTCCTAAGAAAATGCAAGCTGCAAAAGCGGCAAGCAAGAAGCAGAAAGCCGAGGAAGAGAAGCAAGTCCCAGATCGCACCAAAGAAGAGCAAGCAAAAGTAGAGGAACCAGCAAAGGAGGAAGAAATGCCTGATGCGCCTGCCGAGCCTGAGGACCAAGAAGAGGAGGACAGCGATAGCAAGGCAGCGGCAGGCCAAAAGCGCAAGTCCCCGCCAACGACAAGCAACGACAAGCTCAAACCACCGAAGAAAGAAGCGCGACAAGGTAGCCGCGCCTCATCTCGACAAGCTGGCGGCGGCACCGCCAAATCCACCCCCCCGAAACAGATCCTCAACTTCTTGCTCTCAAAAGACAGTCTTCAATACTGTTTTCCTGACGAGGAACTGGATGCCGCTCGCTCTGGAAAGTTCCCAAAGTCTTACTCTCTGACCCCACCGTCTTTGTTTACACCATTTGAGCACCTTGTATCAGCCCATTTGCTGTCGAAACCGCTATCGCATACCCTCGGCATGCGCTCGATCCGAACCCTACTCAACTCACCGTACAGTTTCAGCACGCCGGCCGCACTGAAGAATGCTGGCGAAGACAAGATCTACAAAGCCCTTGAAGATACAAAGACTCAACACAGGCAGAAGACGGCTCAGTACCTGGCTGACATTGGCACTCAGTACTCCGATCCTAAAGGTGACGATAAAGGCGATGCAGGCGACAGCGATGAGATGCTCGAGCTAGCCACTCAGGCGAACGACGGCGGCGCCCGAGCCACCATTGCCTACGTTAAGAACAGCGTCAAAGGTATGGGCCAGACAGGCGCCGAGATTTTCTGTCGACGTGTCCAGGCATGCGACGGTTGGGGCGAGGCAATTTGGCCGTATGCAGATCCCAAAGCAATTGACTCGTTGCGAGAATGTGGCGTCAAGGTTGCGGATGCGGAGCACCTGCAAGAGATGATTGAAAGCGACATTGATTGGGAGAAGGTGGGAGACATGGGGCTTGTAGAGGAGAAGAAGGGAGTTGACGACAAAGACTACGAGGTACAGGTCGCGGTGGAGTTTGTGACCGTGCTGGAACGGGCCGTTGGGTGTGTTCTCGAAGGGAGGGTGGATGAGCTGAAGCAGGCGGCGAGCGAGTGGAAGTAGAATTGTTTCAACTAATTGTGGTGTTGGCGGAGCGGTTGCTGGTTCTGGCTTAGGGGGGTGGGAAATGCACCTGCGGTGCACATTGGCGTCTTATCAGCTGCACTTGGCGGGCTATATGCATGCTGCTCGCTAGAATGGATCGTGAGGACACTGTCGAATTGCACATAGATGAACCCACATTCTGCTTAGCGGCTCCTCTATTGTTTGTCAAGTCCCGCATGTTACAAACTCGCCAAACATTGACCTCCTCAACCATCCATCCCACTCACTCGTTCTCTCGCTCGTTCTTGCTGCCACACATCGCTAGGGCCAACTATTCACGTCGTGTATCACGCGCAGACAGCAACAATGCGCCGGCCGGACAGAGCAAAGAGTTCGGATACTGGCTATACAATGCTCGAGCCACGTGTCAGGCAGATATCGGAAGCAACAATCCGCAAGAAATGGAAGAAACTGCCATCGTCGAACCATAGTGTAGCCCGTGAGCTGATCCTGTCTGCCAAAGAGCAATCAAGGGGTCGAAAGGGCAGGGCTGGAATCGACACGACTATAGAAGATTGCGTGGAGGAAGTCGCAGACAAGTACGCGCCCAGCGCGCCTTCCGTCGAGACATTCTTGCTGATGCTGTTGTAGGTTGAGCCACAATGTGCCACGTATCCCATACCCTACAGGAACCGATGAAAGCCACTTCGACCACGAGGCCAATCTGGGTCGGATTAACAAGCTTGAGGAGCAGCTAACCTCAAACATCAATTCGGTGACCTTATTACGAGCACAAATCGCTAAAGAAGAAGGCCTACTCAAAGAGGAAAAAGCAGAGCTCGAACAGCTCGAGCGAAGCCTACAGTCAAATGAGGCATTCCGACGCCAGCAGAGCAGGAACATGCACCCCATAGCTCGAAAACTCGTCCAAGACCATGGAGAGCTCGACCTTCTCGCTATGGAGGATGGGAACAAGAAAGAGGCAGAGCCTTGTATTACTGACCTGTTCCGGGACGAGGAGGTGAAACCCGTGCTACAGCAGCTTCAGAACCATCTCGACACCATGCACGACAATGTTGCCGAAGTTACAAGAGTGACTAAGGTGGTGGAGAAAGCAAGCGTTGATCTAGAAAGCTTTGCATTTTCGACACTTGATACAGAAAACTGCAGGAGAGCTGCAGGTGTAGTAATGCTGGACCAGACTTGAAATGTCACCAGAATGTTGTACACGGCCATCTCACCCGCCCCAACATGTTTTCCACCTCAACTTCATCGATAGAGCTGCTTGTACCCCTGATCATCCTCGCGCCATTCGACCATGGTCTTACATATGACGCACATGCGCTGCTGGCCCGTTGTTGGGCTACGACTTGAAGACTTCTTCCTGAGCTGCATGTCGGCCAAGTTGACTTCAGTCATGTCAGCCGTCTCGAAATTGGGAATTGCTTTGATCATGCAAATCCTGCGAGTCATCCCGACAGGCCAATTTGTCCGGCAGCTTGCCAGACTTTCAGCTTGTTGAGTACACCTTATCAAGCCTCATGTCAATGATTGCTCAAAAAGTCACAGTTATCCTTCCAACAAAATCCGGAAAATAGTGCTCTGACTGTACATTCCAAGTTAGAAAAAGGACACTTGACAGGAACGTCACTCAGTATACCTGCACCGCAATGAAGCGCTTCAACCCCGGCATGGATGGCCACATTTGTGGCATCTCACTCCGGGTATGACCCAGGTATCATTCCCCTTCTCCTTGCACTTTGGACACTTAACTCCGTTCATGTGCTTCCGAATCTGAATGCCGTTAGATGTTGCGTATTATCACATCCAGGACAGACTTGCCGGCTCTTGTTGTCTGCGGAGTCTATCCACTGGACCTTGAGTCAAAGGCTGCCCAGCAGTGGGCCTTGGGATGCCTGCACAATCCTCTTGGCTGGGGTATAGGAGAGGCATGGTGAAGATGTACTACGCAGATTAGTCTCCTTGAGTGACTTGGTGAAAATGCGAAACAACAGGTCGATGGCCGACTTGGAATGGACAGACGAGCTTGTGGACTGTCTGATTTTGAGCTTCACTTTATACTTTGTGTTTGACTCCTGAGAAGTCACACCGCCCGCCCTCCTGGTCCAGTCCGGTGCTTTGCAACCCAGTCTTCTGGTCTTACAAGTCGATTTTGTCCTGCTTGTCTGCTGGAGACATGCATAGTGCAACCTGCATTGTGGACTTTAGAACATACTTCAGAAAGCTTGCCGCACACAGCTGCATTGTGGCATGATCGCCATCAAGCAAAGTACTTGCTATCCCAGGCTTCTAAATGTCCTCGAGGCATAGCGCATCAGACAGACACCCTAGCTCCACAAGTACACCCGCTTGCCACAGCGGACAGGGCATCCGGCACCCTATTCGGATATAATCTAAAACTTTCTCTCCGAACACGACAACCACCACATTCACGCCTTCGCTGGGTGTCCGACGGCGTGGGAGATTGGATCGCGGAAGTAGAATGGTACATACTTCTTCACAGACTACGTTACAGGGTCCAGTCACTTCGGCAAGCTTACTGGTTGACTTGAAAAGAATTTACGATGCCGCTTGTCCAAACACTCAATTGGAGCGCAATAACGGCAGAGTTCAGCTTACAAGTGGTGAAACAATTGACTTCGAATACGGGATTTCTGAGCTAGTCATCCCAACTAACATGATCCTAACTGAGGCCGCAGAAGACTGAAATCACGCTTTTCACCATGGCATTATTGAATGGAATGGCTCGCAGTTATCCCAGTATGTTGGTCGATTTGGGAATAGATGCTGAACTCAATTTCCAAGGTTTTGCCCCATCAGGGCTCTCCGGAGAATTGTCAACAACACTGCAGCAAACCGGACGTGTCAGTACATCAGCCACAATCGAGACATGCAGCACCAATTCAATAGTGGAGCGAAGAAGTTCGCAAGTGCTGTCATGTTGACCAATCAGATCTCTACGCAAGGATCCCTGCAGCACTACTTCGTGGATCATGACACCCGACAATTAGCGCTCGAATGTCCTCGAGTCCGCCCATATCGCTTTATGCATGATCAACCCAAGGGTGCAAAACGTGAAAAGCATATTATTCGGCGGTATTTCGTGCAACTGACAATGCAACTAACTCTAGGCGAGCCCGAACCTCCGGTATCCAGATCAAGTCATGCAAGAACGACACTCAACTGCTGGGCCGAGCCGAGCTGACAGGTGGGACTTTTGTGGCAGGCATTTGTAAGATCCGAGATTCACTGATAGATGCCGTCACACTTTGGCACAGACTGAATGTGTGAAACGCCACTCTGTGAAATCGGGAACGTGAAGAAATCGGATTTATTGCAGGCGGTGAGATTGCTGAGTCTTCCACAATGAAGGTCCTGGAGCTACGCTACCAAAATAGTGCTCAGTCATCCGTGGTTGTGGTACCACTGGGTGCCCAAAGAGCAGGCGGTATCCAATATAATTGGAAGAGTTGAGCGCAACCGCATTTCCACCATTATGCGGTACTTTCAAATACGAGCAGATGTCTCCCTAGGTTTCACTCAAATGCTGAGATCGACGCAATATGTCTCATCCGCGAAAGGCACGGGATGGTGATTCTGACACTCTTCATGTGACGATCATCTTGAGTAGGGCTGTAATACCCATAGCAGCGCATGTCGTACAGCAGAACATTGGGAGACGTGGCCTGTGTCACGTCGACAGACAGCCTCATCATCGCAGGGCAATATCCACCGGTCAAATTGTTTGCCATTGAAGTACTGGTGTTAATGGATTTATACTATTCTCATTGAATCATGTCACTTCGCCTGTGTGCGCTACGTAAAGTACTGCGAACAATATCTCCAACATAACAACACCATAAAAGCAGCATTTTTGGCATAAATTCCTTACTTTGCCTGTGACAATCTTCACCTCTACTTGCCTACGAGATGTCGCTGGCGTTTATGTAGCCAGCCATTGAACTGCCGTACCGAGATTGAAAGAACCTTTGAGCGTCACACACACGTCCGGCTGTGTCTGTACAACGAAGGAAGCTTTCGTTCAGAAAAGCAAAAACTGTCTTTGAGGCTGACTTATTAACAATCTGACAGCCGCTCGATCGCATTGATGGCTGCTCATTGAAATTGTTGAGAGTGATTGACACCAAGGCACCTACCGATTGTAGATCGCGACCATCGAGGATCCTCACCGCTTTGGAGTCTTGGCCCAACCAGCTGTTTCAAAGTCGGAGACCGCTTCCGCCACACTGTTCGCATAGCGATGACCTCAGCTTGAACGGGAAGTTCCCCTGACATCTTTGTCCGCATGCCTCCGCGGCGTAACCTAGGGAAGGACATCCGAACCAAATTTGACCTGGGTTTACCAGACGTCCCGCGCACAAACGAAGCTTCAGCCATGTTCTGAGGGACTTTCGACGAAGCTACCCAAGGTGAAAAAGCTTGCGCACATGGTACACGCACTTCCGTAGCCCAACATCCAGTAACCAGCTGTATCTGCGAGTCAAGCCCAGCGGCGACTTCGCACGAACCAGGCTCTGCAGGCTAAGAGGGACTCTGGCAGGAGGGCTCCAGAGGAAGGACGCCCCTCACCTGGAGCACAGTGCCTACCCAGTCAATCAAGAGTCAGAAACATCAAGAAATCAAAAGCTCAGCAGCAGAGCACAGCCACTTGACCAGCATTTCGCCGTCAACATCTCCACGGCCTCGCCTTGTGCCTTTGGCTACCAAACAGTATCCCAGCTCCAGCATTCCGAGCTAGAAACGCGACACCAACCAATCAAGTAATGCCGACACAAAAACCCACCATAACCACTCCTGTTCCCTTGTATGCACTGCTTGACTCCCATCACAGGCGCCTCAACCACGAAGAAATACTTGCCCCATGACGCTGGGAAATGCATGTACACGTATACACAAATACACATGCGAATCTCCGGGTTGTTACTCCCAGACAATTATTCAACAACCATTGCCCCGCCGCACTTTTTCTACTTACAATTTTAATCCCTTTAATGACTTTCATTTCATGATCTGGTAATCCTCAGGCTTCATGGGAAAATTGCTGCGTCTCATGCGTTTGAGTATCGTCCTAGTAGTGTTTTCGTTTGTGAAGATTAAGACAAGGGTGAAGGAGAAGTGGGATTTCTAGTAGAGAGTTACGATATGCATTAGTGGTGAATCGAGAAGGTATGGTGCATTGAAGGGGCTAAGTGAGGTAGGTGGGAAGCAGGCAGGAAGGGTACGGCAGCAGCAGTAGCAGAACAGAGTGGCGAGGACGCCAGTTAACAAAGTGTGATCAATTGAAAATGCATTCTGTTACAGAACTCGAATGAACATCGTTCTAGAGGGGTATCAAAAATGCTACATGCAAACCAACAAGGAGACCAAAACAAAGCATCCATGGTCTGCCTTCACGCCCCAGGCCGCCAGTTCGTTCATCCTTAAGCCTCGCCAACTTCAACAGCCCCCTCTTCCACTTCTTCCTCGCGGAAGCAGCCTTGGTCGATTTTCAGGATCCATTCCGCTTTCGCACGTTCGGTGCGTGCTGCAAATAGGAAAGTGTTTTGTTCCCCGTAAACAGCAAATACGTGCCCCAACCCGTGATCAAGATCTGTGCTGCCACTTCTTTTATGACCTCTGCTCGGTGTACCGCCATCCTCGTCTATTCCAGAAACACCGCCGAGGAGACGCTTAAAATCCGGGTCGTGGTCGATTCGGGCCCGGCTTAGATTGATTGCGTTTATTCCATCTCCATCGGGAACACTGTGGATGTGGAGGTATGGCGGTCGGAGGTCAACGAAGCGATATTTCCACTGCATGTATTGATAATTCGGATCATACGTTTCAGAGGGCATAAGCAGTTTTCCGGATTTCATAGACACAGGGTTTTTGGGATGGTGAGTCACGGTCGCGGCGTAGCGTTGTTTCTTGAGCGATTGTTGGCTGCGGTATTGCTGCGTTGCGGCCGGTTTACTCGCTTCGTTGTCATCGAATATCGGATTTGACATGTCGGGATTGCGTTTTTGCCACAATGCCAGGAACTTTCGCAACTTCGCATCACGTTTTGCAACATCCATTGTCGGTGACGGCGACTGCGACTTTCGTGGCGTTGCGGTACTAACCCGGAGTTTCCGCGGCCCGTATGCTGCCTTCGCGGCTTCGATATCCCGTAGTTGGAACTGCTTGCGTCGCGCAGTAACATAGTCCTTCACCAACGAAATGCCACGCGGCGTCCAGGTACCTAAAAACTCCTCACCATTGATATAGTCTTTGCTTGTATCCAGCCGCCAAAGATCAGCAGCGCGCTTGGCGCTTAGGGGCCGAACGACGATACTGAAGACGCCATCCGCTGACCGTGTAATGCGTTGTTGGTTCCAGAAGGATTTGAGGATTGATTGTGGTCTCAAGTATGACCGTGACTGGACTTGCAGAAATTGATCAAGGGAGAATGTCATTGGTTCTTCGAGGCGAGAAGAGTGTATATCCCATTTTATTGTTATGCGAACTTTCGATTGTTCTGAAGTGGCACGATCGAGAAGTAGAGATTTGTGCAGGGAGCTGTCCCATTGGCCAATGAACGTAATGTTTGAGGTGCCATCTGCGTTGTCACGGATCATAGGTTCTTGAATCTGCTTGAGGGTTATTTCTGGTGTTGTACTTCCAGCATCAACGACCCGCCCAGTCGCGTCAATGAGGTGAATTTCGCCAACGCGGAGATTTTTGATGTTATCCCAAGGGAGGGAACCAGAGAGGCTGTAAGTCAAAGAAACAGAGATCCTTCGCTGCAAACCTTGATGGAGTTGGTGAATACCAGGCTCATAGTCGCTGATTTGGACAGCTTCAACAGGCATATACTGGCCATTCTCGGCAAGCTCAAGGACTTGCGTTTTGGCAAAGACATCATGTCGTTCTTCAACACTGAACTCTGACTCTGGCAGGCGAGATGTGGTGGTCTGAACAGGTGGATGTTCGGCCATTTCTCGAAGTTCGTCCCAGCTGATCAGTTTGTCCAGGTGCATCGAGCTGATTTTGGCGTAAATGGCAATCTTGAGTACGCTGGATTTCTCGCTGGCCTGTGCCACACTCAACCCATGAATACTCTCGAAACGGATGGGTCCATCACCAAAGCCTGATATGGGCGAGCTTGTGGCGACACTTTCCTCTTGTGAACCTGAAACAAACATCTGCGCGTGCAATTCGGTTCCTTCATGCTCAGCAAAGCCAGCCAGATCGCGCATTACGATGTTGAACTTGACCATTCCGAGAGGTGCTTCCATGACAGACGGCTCAAGCGATATTCGCAACCTTCCTATAACCTGGCGAGAGAATGGGGAGATGACATCGAGGGCGAAATCTTGTACACGAGTTTCGAAAGCAGCAGTCAGAGGTATGCTACAATCGCCGACCAGCGAGTACCTCGGACCTTCGGTTTCTGTGAAGGGATTGTCTAATCGAAAATGTTGTAGATATTCTGGTTGGTCTTTGTATTGCAGCATTTGCCGCATCTTCAACACACGTGCGTTGAGCTTGTCTAGCGACCATAACCGAATAACTCGATTTTTCAAATCCATGACTCGGATAGCCAAACATGGCTTCCTTGCCTCACTTAGCTGATGGTCGTCATCGTCCGAGATGTCGCTAAGTATCAAGTCGTAAGACGAGACTTTTTCTTGACCAATGTCAAGCACTGCAAATTGAAATGAAACGTCCTGTTCAAGAAGCTTTGCCGTTACCTGAGCCTCCTTGAGGAGACCAGAATTTTGTAAGATTGTTTCGGCAATCCGGATGTAGTTTCGCTGTCGCCAAGTTTCCACCACAACTCTCGCTAAGGCTTTCTCTTCAGCTGTTAGTTCGGAGAAGGTAATGGGTTGGTTGCCATTTGTTTGTGGTATGGCTCTGAGCTGTGCTTCATACTCATCTTTCTGCCTTCGTAGCTCTTCTTGAAACTCACGCTTCGTTCTTTCAAGTTCTTGTCGCATCATGTCCGCTTGGTTTTGCTGCTCGTGCTCCTCGACAGGTGACTGAATACCAGATTGGTCAGCAGATTGAATCTGCTCGGTTTGAGGTGCTTGATCGTGTTTCTCGTGTTCGCCATCTTCCGATTGAGGTTCAGAAGTGTCAATTTGCTGTGTATGGTGCGGCATAGTAAGGGTTGTATCGAGTGAGAAATCATCCACAGTGCCGTCGGGCGATATGTATTTGTCTCTAACCAGGAACGAGCTAAGATCATCAGACGAATCATCGTGCTCGAACAAATGGCTGTCGGGGCGACCTTTTCTTTCTTCTCGAGCCTTTAGTATGTTCTCGTATAGAGCATCAAGCTGTTCATCAGTCATTTGATTGATTTTGGGGTCCACACCAAGTAAGGCGTTAGCAGCTTCTCGTCGAGCAAAGGCCCAGTCACTATCTCGATCAGGTGGCATTGGCGACTCTGCCCTACTCGAATCATCCCAAATTGAGGTGGTAGAGCTTGTGCTGCGTTCATGATGAGGTCGATATGGCATGGGGGAACCTAACTGGCTGGCAGTGACTGAGTGCCTCAGAAGACTCTGGCTTTGCTCAGCCCGTTCTGCCTTTGCTTCAAGCGGGTTATTGAAGCGGAAGATGTGAAAATCACCAAGGATGATTCGGTTTCCTGATCGCAGCCTCTTAGGCTTGTCGACTCGGATACCGTTCACCATCACGCCCGCGCCCTCATTTGGAATGATACTGACGACATTATCGATATTCTCTAGCTTGCAGTGGTGTTCAAGGATCTTAACGCCATTCAATCGGATCTCGGAATTCTCAGGTGACTCCACATTTCCCACAGTCGTGATCCCTGGCTTCAGATTGTAGACCAAACACTCTGCTAAAAGTGGATCATCGCTTAAGTTGACCAAGTGAGGCATCTTCTTTGGGGAACTCATACCAACATTGCCTTTCTCGATACTGATTCCAAGCTCTTCCAGGGCAGCTTCACGCTCTTTGTGGATCTCTTCGGTTCTAAGAAGCTTCTCTTCCCATGTCTGGTTGAGATCCTTGTACAGCTTTTCGCTTTGAGACAGCTGATCCATGATCTCAGCTTTGCTCACTTTCTTAATCGAGCCGTCAACTTGGGTGATAGACACCATTTGCTGGTCCAGAGGAGTATCCTCCGAGTAAGATTCGACAGGGGCGCCTGGAGTGCCGACGGGGCCTCCGCCAAGTTTGGCGCGCAATTGAGCGAGTTCCTCTTTGAGTTCTCTGATCATGCGTGCGTTTGGATCTTCATTGACAACAGCATGATTCTTGATACGCTTGGCAGAATCAGCATATCTAAGCGTACTCAGTGTTTCGTCGAAATTAATGTCTGCAGGAGAAATAGCAGCAATCATAGCTGTCATACTGTTGCCACCGAGAGAGTCCTTCAATAGCCAGGTCAAGACTGAGTCTCGGTAAGGAACTTTCATACTCTTCTTCCCTGATGACAAGTCTGCTAGGGCAGCAATGACACGACCAAGCGTTGAGAGGGATCTGTTGATTTCGGCACCTTCCTTCAACCTCGCGCCAGTTGCACCAGTTGAAGTAGCACGTTCTGAGCCAGCCAAATCGACCAGACTGATTTTCGCAACCTTTTCCGAGTCCATGTTGGTTTCAGTGTCATGTCGCTTTTGAGTCAAGGTCAAGGTGAAGACAGCGTGGGACCTGGAGGAGGTTTCGTTCATGTTGGTGGCCGCAACAGTCCTCGCCTTGTTACCTTCATCCATCAAGTTCTCAATCTCTGGGAATGATTGTACAGCTAGCTTTGCCAAATCCTCGACATAGGGACCGGTCGAGGGATGTTCTCGCACCCTCAAGTTGCCTTTAGAGGCCGGATTCAACAGGTCCCTGACTCTTTCATTGTAGATTTCGAGATATGATACCTCGACAGTGCATTTCACATTCGGATCTCGCTGGATGGTGTCTATTCGCTCAAACATGACCTTGCAGATTCTGGGTATGATACCGGTCTCTTCACCATAACCCATCATGGAATACGACTTTCCTGAACCCGTCTGACCGTAGGCCAAGATACAATTGTTGTAGCCCTGAAAGGCGTTGTCGAGCAAGGGTGTGCCCAGGTCGGCGAAGAGGTTCTCTTGTCCGGCATAGTGCGTGTCATGCTTGTCGAAGGACCAATATGACTTGTCGAACTTGAACGACTTTGGTCCGTCTGCCGAAGCCTTTGCAGTTTTGCCCTGCTCTGCTGGTGGTTGCAGAACAGTCTGCGCTCCTGACATGGAAACGATACATTGCGCATGGCGATCCTTCTCACGGCTGTTGAAGGGTCGGACTCGGACGACAACCTTGATGTTGCCTCCTCCTGTAGGAGCCATGTTGAGAGTTGTGTCACCGACTATTTCGAATCATGAGAATGTAGGTGTTGGTTGATCAGGTGGCCGTCATTGGACAGTCACAGTCGGTCGGGGCATATCAAAATGAGCGAGAGGCGGTGTTAAGAGGAGCAAGCGTAGTGATTAGGACGATGTACTGGATGGTCTTGTCGAGTAACATCGGGCTTCCAGAATGTTGAAATGCAACATGCAGCGGACTTGCCAGGTGTCATGCCGCTAACAGAAGCACTTTCGGTGGGTGGAGCTTGGTACCTGCGCCGCCCCCAGGCTTCCGGAGCCCACCCGCGTCATAAGGTAAACATTGATCTCCGGGGCTTTGCCGGGTCCTTCCTGGTCAGCTTAATTCAGTCGCTGTTCGCTACTAACGTACTTTACATTCAGATGACTGCGCAAACATGCCATGATGACTACTTCTGTACATCGTACAGTCCAAGACCGAATTGCAAGCTGTAGTATCAACGGTCATATGTAATACGCAATCTCGACATGAGCAAGCAATGGTCCACCAAGAACGGTCGAACAAGCAAGCGGGGCTTGTTCGTTGATGGCATATGGCACTGTGACTGCGAACCACGACTACCTGCTGAGAAGTTCCAAGTCAAGAATGGCGGCAAGAATCATGGCCGATGGTTCTACACCTGTCAAAAGCCGCAGCTAAAAAGATGCTCTTTCTTCCTCTGGTCGGACGATGCAAAGGTACGAGAAGAGGCAGCTGTTCTCAGCAACTCGAGAAATGAACCCTCTACAAAACCTCCTCTCCCGGCTGCTCCTGTCAAGAAACTCGAAGCACCTCGGACGCCGATGCGACAGACCAAGATTCAGCCTATCACACCTGTCAGCAAGCCGAGGAATATAGAGCAGGAAATCAAATCTAAGGCAGGCACATCCAAAGTAGATGATCACAACGAAAGCTTCGATTGGTCCTCCAGCGCCGATGAAGAGCTAGCTGACTTTGCAGAGACCCTCGAATCAAACATGACTCGTCAACTACAAGAAAATACTGACGAATCTCCTCAAAGGGCAACCAAGACCTTCGAATTTGCTTCTCCCAGTAAGCGAAAACATTATGAGATGGAAAAACAAGGCACGATGGCGCATGAATCAGACAGTGACAGTACAGAGCTCATCAGTAACGACGACCTCTTTCTCACACCCTCTACCTCTACAAAATCCCACACCAACACTTCCGGCTTACTCTCTCCTCCACCCATCACGCCAGCGCCGACGCGTAGGCAGCTTTTCCCACAGAGTGAACGACGACCAGAAGATACAAATCAGTCCAACCTCGAGTCTGAGCCAACGCCATCAACCCTTGCTCTCGAAGCGTTGTCTATACTTTCACCGATCAGATCTTTTCTCTCGCCGAAAATACAACAGGAATTGATATCCGCCCTCAATCGTCACGACCTTCGTACACAAGGCATAATGAAGGGCCGTGATATTGCCCGATTAGCTGTCCAGGCGAAAGAGACCAAGATAGCAGAACTACAACAACGCATTGTGGCGCTCGAAGCGGAGAAAGAGAGAAGTAGGACTGTCATTCAGCATCTAAAGACTGATATTGCGACCAGTCCGAAGAAGCCGAGACGACCACGCGGGGATAGTTCTAAACGACCAGTGGTGTGAAAAATGGCGCTTTTAGAGGAAAGCCTGGTCCATTGAGGCCATTCACCGATAACATCTATCGATTTAGCTCGCGAGTGGGCACTAGCCATCATGTGTGGGAAGTATTTGCAGTATCCTAGCGGAAGGCCATGGAGCTCCCTTTTCCATCATTCTCCAACGACCCTGGCAGCATCATCTCTGCCAACTATAACACGTTACACATAGCGCGACCGAGTCCAGTGGGTCTCCAGATATGCTCGGAGAATATACGGTCAAGGTCAAGAAAGAAATAGCAGTGCCGTGAAAAGAGTGTGGGCACGAATCCGAAAAGCGTGACGAAACGGTGATTGAGTTGTTAGGTGATCTTGATAGCGACCCGATAGGGGACAGCCTCATGGCCATCCATATATCAGGGGCGATAATAGTTGCGAAGAGCGTGCTGAACCTGCCAGTACATATCAAAGTAATCGTTTCGAGGTGTGTGGGGATATTGAGTGGAGCGTTCACTTCAATCTTTGATTTTGGCCGTGACTTTGGACAAAAGTCATTTGCATGCAAGACATTGGATGGTATGTTTGTGTCCTTATCATGCATTCAGCTTGAGTAGTGAACAATCAGAACCTATTGCGCAATTATAGAGCTCTCGGGCTGGTTCTGGGGTTGAATAGCATGTAGAGTGAGGTGTTATGCCGCAATAGCACCTCGCGGTCATAGTCGGACCAAGACACGAGTAATCTATGAATCTTACAACACAATACTCTACCTTCTCCTGACCCATCTCAGCCCAAGCCCACGATCAGATCCATCTTCCTTGATATCGTAGACGTCCATCTCAAGCGTCAATTTCGGCTGACTGCTAGCCATGAGCGCCTCCAACCTCTCATTCAACGCCTGATCGCTCTCCGGCACCAGCACCTCTTTCTTCTCGCTCATCGTCCCCAAGCCCTCCACCCCAGCCTTCAGCCCCGAATTTTGGACTGTAGTCTGTTTCCTGACCGGTTCTAGTCTATGTCGCGAAAACAGCGTGAACATGACCGCCACAAACTCGACCTGCGCCATCCGCTGGCCGGGACAGACTCGCGGGCCGGCGGACCAGGGGAGATACGTCCCCTTGGGCGGCGTCCATATTTTCTGCTCGTTGCTGTTAGGTACTAGCCATCGAGCGGGCCGGAATGCTAGTTCGTCGCCGTCGACGTCGTCCTCGTCGTCGGCGGCCGCTTTGCGCTCCACGTCGCTCATGTTCAGGTTCCGCCACACGGCCGGGTCGCTGTGCAGCAGCACGTTGTTGATATATATCGTTGTGTACGCTGGGATCGTGAAGGTGCCGCTCGAGGCGGTGGTGATTGTCTGTGGCGCTTGTGTCATCTTGGCTAAATGGATGATTGCCGGGAACAGTCGGAGGGTTTCGAGCATGATGGAGAGGAGGCGCGGCGCGTTCGGGAAGATCTCGGTGTATTCGAGCTTGTTTAGGTTTGAAACGTGGGGGACCAGCGAGTCGATCTCCTCGATGATCCAGTCTTGCCATTTCGGGTGGCGGCATAGGAGCACCAGCGCGTACGCGAGCGTGTTGGTTGTGGTATCGAAGCCTGCGGCTGTGAAGATGTACAGGTTTGCGACTACTTCTTCGTCGCTGAGGGCCGGGCCTTTCTTCGTTGCGCTCTTCTTCTCTGCATCGGTGGCTCCCTCGTTACGCTCGGACGCTGCAATCAGCGCGCTCATCACGTTGTTTCGTTCTCCCGTCTTGGCCGCGATTTGCCGCTCACGAGCTAGGGCCGCGCGCGTGTGAATTGGGAACTCGATTTTCGCGTATGCGACGTTGCGAAGCCAGGCGGCGCCGGGAAGCCATGAGGGCCAGTTGAGGAGGATGACGTTTGGAATGATGTTGGGCCCGGCGATGTTTTCGTTGATGATTTTCACCGCGTCGATGTAGCTGAGGTGCATGCTCGGCTTCACGGTGTCGCCGGCTTTTTTGTCGCTGTCATCTGGATCCGTGATGTCGTTCTCAGACAGGGTGAAGTCGATCTTGTTGCCCATACCGGCGGCGTACAGAACGTGGACGGCTATGCGCTTTACCAGGTCGAACATACGATATGTGGTGGCTGATTCCGTTTTGGTGGATCCGTCGTTGCTGGATTCTGTGATCGATGTAAGGAAGTCACGCGTCTGACGGATGGATTCATTCCAGACTACACTGCTGACTCGCTCGGTAACGGCACCGGCGACGATGCGGCGGTGGCGGGCCCATTCACTGCCGTCTGTGGTGAGGACGTTTTGCCCGAGGATGCCCATGACCCAATTCCCTATGTCAAATTGGCAGAAATCTTTGGGGCGTGCGGCTACTTCGCGGGCAATTTCAGCGTCCCAGGTGTGGAATTCGAAACGACCGCTGGTGACGAGGGCGTAGGACTTTCCTGAGCCGATGAGGTTGGGGTCTGCCCGGTGTTGAGGTTCGACGTAGTTGGTGAAGGGTTCTCTTGCCTCGAAAAATTCATAGCCGTATATTGATAGGGCGATGCGGTTGAAGAGGAAGGTTGGGAGGCGGGCTTTAAGCCAGAGACGGGTCATAGGACCAGATACCATCCATACTGGGTGGTTTTGGACGAGTAAAGGAACTGAAACGTAGGGGAAATTCATGCGTTTGGCTTGGAGGAGATTCGAGAAGTAGACATAGATGAGGTAGAGAGGGTAGAGGGCGAGGAAGACGATCGGGTAGTAGATTACACTCAGCATGTTGGCAGATTTTGGATTATGCAGTTTCTGTGAGTTGATGCTTGGTTGTCGAGTGCGAGAGATGGTGAGTATCTTGTCGCTGTGAGTCTTGTTTACGGGATGGACATCAGCAGGGGCTTGGCAAGTAAATAGTTGGACAAGTCCAGATGCGAAAAGGCTGAAGTTCTTTGGAGCTCGACAGTCAGGATGGAGGTTGTCACGTTCGTCAAGCTTCGTCAAGGAACGATGGTATTCACAGGATGTGGAAGGCAGTCGGATTCATTGCTAGAAGAGGAGTGGTGGTGAAACAATGATTGGCTTGTCAGCGCAGTAAGTAAGCAGGCATGTTGTTAGGCCACCCATCTCGTCGTTCGCCTTGCGAAGTATCTTAGCGAAAGTCATGATTTGAGAGGCGCTTTGCAGGCACGAACAAATATGGAATCTCCTTGCTGATGTCGTCTTTACGCCTCGTGTCTGATCAGTATGCTATTCACAAACATGATAATATCAGCGTGTCCGGAGCTCTTTATACGACATGAAGGTAGGTTCGGATCTTGGCCGAACAGGCACAAAACGTGATCAAGGAAACAAGATCCTTGGCGAGGGAACAAGTGTCTGGTGGCATGGTCAAGCTGAGCATTGCCTTCCTTGGGCATCTATTATCTACGACTTGTACGCTTCAAGCTTTTGTGATGAAAGTTGAACTTCGTTGTTTGATGTGCTGTTGGCAGCTCAAATTACTTGTATGTGTAATTGGTTGCAGTGAAACTTAATTTATCTCGTACCAAGATCTCGGAAAGCGGATTTTGAGTTAAGGACAGGTACAACAATTGGACAGCCGAGACAGCCTAGACTCCTCAAGAGAAGCGGGCAACCTTTCAGCCTGAGTCAAAGACAATGAGGTAGAGTGGCCGCAGTTGAGAGCCGAGCCCTGCGCAGCCCGAGTCTTCCCTTAGCGTGTTGCCCTCTCCGCAAATCAAGATGCTCGCGTCATGGCAAAAGCCCAAGTCTGACGATTTCGAGCACCTTGCGACGATAATAATTACACGATGAGAACCTCTTGGTATTCAGTTGACTCTTTCACTTCATCTTCTCCTTCTTGTTGTTGATAATTTGATTTTCGAGATTTTTGAAAAGCTGTTGGTAGCGCTGAAAAGGCAATTTAGACGACTGGATGTTCCCCTGATCTACATATCCTTCTTCTCGTCCAATTGTTTCCGCCAAGATTCACAACTCGTCTACTTCTCGCGACCAAAATGAGGTACCAGACACTCCGACTGACCAGATTTTACAAAGAGCCTGCCGATGAGCAAGCGAAGAAAAACGATAGTGCGCAGCTCAACTCTTCCGCATCCAGCGTCCGGTCATCAACCACAAATCGGTCGCTTTTGTCGCCAGATTCAAGCAATAACACTTTCCGATGGTCTAGCCTAAGCAGGCAAACATCTCAAGCCACGAGCGGTCGTTTTGACTAAGTATGAATCGAAAAAATAGCTTCGCAGACTTACTGTCGTTCTGGGCATATCGTCCCACATGAACAACAGCCGGCATCTGAAGCATCGGCTTCGACAGTGTCATGGCATGACATGGCCTTCGTTGACAACGAAACATCCTGACATAGGCCAGAGGCCGCCATGTTCCATCATCGGGAGAAACTAAAAGCTGTTGACAGACTAGGATGAGGTTGTTTTTAGTGAGTTCGTCTCATAGACACGACGGATGTCTTGAGCGAGGAATTTCGCACATTTGACTATGATATCGTTGAAGACACGATTGTGATACCCTTCTGCATTTATGAGGTTCGGAGTAGGTTTGAAAAGTACAGGGCTATGGACATACACGTATGGGAGTTGTGAGAGATTTGCGCCACTTGGTGGCAGGGCTTGCGGATTCAATGCGACATGTTTTAGCAGATTTATGGAGATTGTATCAGATAGTGATGGACAAAACTTGAACAGCCGCTGGACTATATGAGCACATCATCAGGCCGTTTGTTGGATAGCTCTGCACCGAGTCCGGTGATGAACAAAAGCAGCTTTCACATGTTATGAATTGAAATACTGCAGCTGACCAAAGTTGCATGTGCATTTTCTGGAAGTGTGGAGGATGGCCGATACCCCAGCGACAGCCTCGTTGATCTCGGATTTCTCACCATCCACTCAAAACGCAGGCAATACAATCTGCTCAGCCTTGTGCCGTCCCCACAGACCGCGGGCCAGGGACAGTTTCTGCTTTCTGATCAGTCGCCGATAACTTCCTCTTTCAATAATTAGCTACGGCGACCATTGCGGTGCGGTATAGAGTCCTGCAAATAGATAAAAACATAGGAAGCTGCAGGACGAGAGCTCATGAGTAGTGCATCTTTTTGCTGTTTGCAATCTCTTCGTCTTATTGGCGGCGTTCGCGTGTCGGGTGTTTAACGTTCAGCTAGAATCTGGAGTGTGTCGATTACGGTGCGCAGTCGTTGCCGAGGCATTCTCAGCCGGCGCAGGTGATCTTTCCACGAAAAGAGGAAAGAGCGTGAGCAGCACGAACCTGTCCACGACTTTCGTTTTGCTTAATCTACAAAAGTCGATTCTTCCTCTCGTCCCCGTCATCCTTCATCCACATTCAATCTCGACACGACCATCCGTACCAAGAGTCGCTCATCATGCCTGCTCCTCGTGTCATTGTCGTTGGTGGCGGCCGTACGTTGCCCGCCCTTCTTCTGTCGAGCAAGCACAAATAGCTAACATGTGACCCAGTTTCCGGCCTGAGCGCAGCTCACACCGTCTATCTCAATGGTGGCAATGTGCTGGTTCTCGACAAGAACAGTATGGACCCTGAACCATTCTACGCGAATGCCATGCTAAGTGTGTATAGATTTCTTTGGTGGCAACTCGACGAAAGCTACCTCCGGCATCAACGGAGCTCTGACCCGAGCTCAAGTCGACCTGAAAATTGGCGACAGTGTCAAGCAATTCTACGATGATACGCTCAAGTCAGCCCGTGACAAGGCCCGACCCGATCTCATCAGAGTGCTCACATATCAATCCGCATCAGCCGTCGAATGGCTGCAAGACATCTTCAACCTCGACTTGACCCTCGTCTCCCGGCTAGGAGGCCACTCTTTCCCCCGAACTCACCGCGGCCACGATGCCAAGTTCCCCGGCATGGCCATCACATACGCCCTGATGCAAAGGTTGGAAGAGCTCGTCGAACAAGATCCCGACCGCATCCAAGTGATCAAGAAGGCCAAGGTTGTGTCTTTGAACAAAGATGGCAACAAGGTCACTGGTGTGACGTACGAGTTTGGCGGTGAGACTCACTCGGTTGATGGTGTTGTCGTTCTCGCCACCGGTGGTTACGCAGCAGACTTTGGAGAGAACTCCCTGCTCAAGAAATGGCGCCCAGACACTTTTGATCTCGCCTCCACCAACGGCACCCACGCCACTGGCGACGGCCACAAGATGCTCATGGCCATCGGTGCGAATGACATCGACATGGACAAGGTCCAGGTTCATCCGACCGGCCTTGTCGACCCCAAAGATCCCGGCTCCAAATGGAAGTTCTTGGCGGCTGAAGCCCTTCGAGGTGAAGGCGGCATCCTTCTCAACAGCGAAGGCAAGCGATTCTGCGATGACCTGGGCCACCGAGACTACGTCTCCGGCAAGATGTGGGAAGAGAAAGAGAAGGGCAAATGGCCCATCCGACTCGTCCTGAACAGCAAGGCCTCCAACACCCTCGACTTCCACACAAGGCATTACTCCGGCCGAGGTCTCATGAAGAAGATGACCGGCAAAGAACTCGCAAAAGAAATCGGCGTCAGCCCAGAAGAACTGCAAAAGAACTTCCAGGAATACAACGATACAGCCGAGGGCAAGGTCAAGGATCCATGGGGCAAGAAGTACTACCACAACATGCCCGTCGAAGTCAATGATGACTTCCACGTCGCTGTGATGGAGCCAGTCCTCCACTTCACCATGGGTGGTATGGAAATCAACGACAAAGCCCAGGTTCTCAATGGCGAGAAGAAGCCCTTCGATGCCCTGTTCGCCTGTGGTGAGCTGGCGGGTGGTGTCCATGGCTCCAACCGTCTTGGTGGCTCATCACTGCTCGGCTGCGTCGTTTACGGCCGTGTGGCTGGTGCATCTGCTTCACAATACCTCTTCCAAGAACTGACACGAGGTGGCGTGACAAGCGCTAACCAACGTCTTGGTCAGATCTCCCTACACATCGACCCCAGTCAGCCAGGAAAGGTTTCGGTAGAATGGGGTTCTGGTGCTGGCGCTGCTGCATCGTCAGGTGCTAGTGTTGGTGACTCGGTCACTTCGCAGCAGGCACAAAAATCAGCTGCGCCAGTTATGGACGGCAACAAGAGCCAGGATCCGGCCAAGAAGAAGGAACACAACGACCCGGCTAACTTTAAGGTGCCGGAGAAGGAGTATTCGCTTGAGGAGGTTGCCAAGCATAACAAGAAGGATGATCTGTGGATTGCCGTCAAGGGTGTTGTTATGGATGTAACGAATTGGCTCGATGAGCATCCAGGGTGAGTCAAGACTCTGAAATTTGCTAGAGGAGTTTGTGCTAACGAGTTATACAGTGGCCCGCAAGCTCTCTTCTCCCACATGGGCAGAGATGCGACAGAGGAATTCGAGATGTTGCATGACGATGAAGTTATTCCAAAATATGCAGCGGATATTGTTATTGGACGAGTCAAGGGACAAGAGATTACATTACAGTACTAGATTGTCCCGAGATACAGCACGGCGCACGGATCCGGTAACTGGCCTTGTTAGAGGCTGTACCCTGTCGTTTGACTGAGCTGGAGGATCCATATCTTGCATATCACGCTTCATCCTACATCCAATTTGGGAGATGTACGGCATGGACAGAACGTTTGAGATGATGATCTGATGAGCAATGCCGCACCTGGGGAAGAAAAGTAGAGTAGAGCGGGATGGTCCTAGTGAAATCCCCTGTACGATTTGGATGTTTTATAGTGACATGCAACTGTGCAGTTCAGACTTTGTTGAACAATTCTCAACCACGCACGTCGTCAATAAGCTGTCGGGCCAAGTACAACAGGTTAATCAAATTCTAGACCGGCAAGAGCAATTGCTTCTAGAACAGGTTTTAAAAAAGGAGTAACATGCAAGTCACCGTAGAATTCCTTGATACCTGAAGACAATCAAACCGCTTGGCTGCCTCTTCACTCTCGGTATATGAGCGTTTCGTGAGTAGCGTCATCCCTGGCTAGCTAGCCTCCCGGCTTCCTCTAGGGATATCAACTCTGAAGGCAGTGAAGTGACGAGTATGACAGTATCATAAATTTTACGTATGGTCCTTATTTGCGTTTAGAGAGCGTTCTGAATCAGACGGTGTGTGGGAGTACATACTTGCGAGTTGTTGTTTGAGACACGGTGGTACAAGGAACTAAGCAAGATAGCGTGGTCAAGAAGATAGTGGGTTTTGCATTTGAGGATGGTTTGACGAGGTAGCGTGGATATCATGAAGTTGTGTATTCCGAGGCTTGACGGTGTAATGTGGCATTGATCGAGTTGATGCTGCAAGGTATGTTGTACAGATCTTCAGTAAAATGCTCACCTGGTTGATTTATCGTGACTGATGCACGGACATGATGCGGCCGGCTGATACTGGCAGTGTTGAGAGGGTACTGCTCCGAGGAGTGAAAGCGATTTGTGCTGTGATCAGTCGCTGTACAATTTTCCTTGAAGACTGAAGTCTGAGAGGCTAGCAACCTGCGCAGTCACGGTCATTGTGTGGTGTTTGTCGACGGTTAATAAGTGTTGCTAGATCAAAGATTCTGCCCTGCGCTTTCAAAAACTGCCCTAAACTTCTTGGGCACATCTGTCCTCCCAACTTTGATGTCAACCATTTTCAAACCCCTCGCACCACGTCCGGAGTGTCCGTTATCGAACCTCTCGTCTTTGAGGAAAGCCTCAAGGTCACCCTGCGTCTCCAGTCGAATCGTATCAATGCTGTACACCTCACCCGCATCCTTCGCGGCCTTGAGTGCCTTCGCAGCACCGAATGCTGCCGGAAGCGAAAGGTAGTCCCATGACGCAATGTCGTTGTAGGATTCGTTGAGACCATGAATCAGACGTTCGTATGCGTACCCGTCATTGTTGATTATGAAGATTGTGACATTGAGGCGTTGATGGATGATGGTGCTGAGTTCCTGAGCAGTTACCTGGAAAGAGCCGTCGCCGTCAAAGAGGACAGCGCGACCATGGTCGGGAAGGGTATCTGGACTGCGCTGTTGGGCTAGGGCTGCGCCGAGCGCTGCAGGTAGCATGTGGCCGATCGAAAACCACATTCCGGAAGCGATAACGCGGCAGGATGTATCTGGGAGAATGAAGTCACGGCCGCCAAGGATGGGTGTTGCGTTGCCGAGGAGGATGGTATCGTGGGGCCGGAGATAGCTGTTTAAATGAAGGTAGAGGCTGGTTTGGTTTAGCGGAGCATTATGGTCTGAGACTTCTGGCGGTTTAATGGTACGGAAATTACCCAGGGATGACGTGTCTGGTTTTGCCAGCCGAGTAGGATCGAGCTTTTGCGTGAGAACAGGGAGGAGAGTTCGTAAATTTATCTTGGTCGAAGTGGCGCTATCTTCAGGGAAACTGATGCAGTTATTGGAGAATTTAACAGTCTTGCTCGCAGACGGGACGATTTTCCAACCCAGTGTTTGGGTATCTGAGAACATTGTGCCGAAAGCGAGCACAAGGTCTGCCGCAGCAACATAGTCGCTGGTATCGGTCTGTCCTACCATTCCACCGTGTACACCGAAGTAATTGGGAGTAGTGTGATCGATCATGCTCGCTCCTGAAGGCATGGTGAGTGTTGGTATTCCGGTGTGACGGACGAAATCATCAATATTTGTCCTCATGATGTCTATGCCTCCGCTTCGATCAACTAGAATTAAAGGCTGCTTGGCCGTTGAAATCATTTCTATGAGCCTATTGGCGACTGAATGGCCTTCGGCTCCATTTCCATTGAGCTCTTTGGTTTCAACAGCTTTCTGGAGGGGATTAGCTAGTACCTCTTTCGCGAACATATCACAGGGCAGCGCGATGTAACTCGGTCTGCTGTTGTATAGCGCATTTCTGATTGCGCTATCGATGTGTTCGATTGCAGTCTTTTCTTGGTCAATCATTGAACCATTTTTGAGAAGATGGACTGACATTTCCTCGAAAATTGTGTTACGACCATCCCCTAAAGTATGGTGTACTATGGCACGCTGTTTCATTAAGCTTCTTTGCGGGAGACCGACAATATGGATAACAGGTACTCCCTCAGCATAGCTACCAGCGACAGCATTCATTGCTGATAGCTCACCAACTCCATAAGTAGTGAAGAGGGCACCAAGGCCGTTGACTCGTGCGTACCCATCTGCTGCGTAACCAGCATTTAGTTCATTGCAGTTACCGATCCATTTGATGCCGCATGGTTTGAGGTGATCAAGTGCCTTCAAAGTGAAGTCACCAGGAACACCAAACATGGTGTGCACACCATTTTGCCGGAGTCGGCGGAAGAGATACTGAACAAGGGGAATTTTGGTGGACATGTTCGGAACTTTGAAGTAGCTGCTTCTTCTCTGTTTCACGGAAATCACAAGTGAAACATGTATGAGACACTTCTGAAGACATAGAGAAACGGGCTCTGCTTGTGAGAGTTGAAATCGACAAATGGTCGCTAGGGCACGAAAAAGTCACAAAGATTGAATCTGCTTGTGGGGATATTCAAACTTTAGCGTGACAAGACAATCAACATACGAAAATCCTTGTCCCATTCATAGTTTGTGTATCAAAAAATCCATCTACAGTGGTATAATCTTTGCAAACCATCCATTGCTATTCGAGTGAAGAGAGGGTTAGAGCGGCTGCAGAGCTTTTGGCAAGATGTCAAGAACCTGCAGCCGTGTACTGCTCCAGGCTTCGGCCGGGGCCGCTTCAGCTCACTCCTGTTCGCCATCACGTGGGCGAATGTTACCCGAGGATCACGCCGAGTTGCCTATTTTAATGTTTCCGTCATGCTCAGTTTAAGTACTCTTCTTTTGATATGGAACATAAATTGCAAAAAGGTTGACAGTAAAACCTGATGGGTAAAGTAGTGTAGAAGTATAAGCTGAAAGATGCTGAGGGTTCACAAAACATGCATAAGAGAGAACAGCAGCTGTGATTGACTATACGAAGCCACGTGAGCCATGGCATACTTGGCGAGAGGTGTGGAGATGAAAGCATGGTTGATCCCCTAAACTGCTGGTGCAACACTTTGTTACCCACACAGTGATAGCAAAACCAACCTAACATGAGCTGTGTTAATAGCTCGTATCCTTTTGAGAGAGAATCTGACAAGCAGCCTCAATGGCTCTCTCGTTTGAGAAGTGAGGCTGATGAATCTCATTTGTCGATTTAACTGACGACGTGGCAGAGTGGTAAGCTCTCCAGCCTTCACGTTCTTTGTCGGCATTGAGCGCACTGCTATTACTCTACATAACGCTCTTGTTTCTCACCACTCTTCGAGCTTGGATTCTCTGATGAACGGAGCAATGTCAGAAGCAAAGGCTTGTCAGGCTGATTTACCAGATGTTGATGTTGCTACCTTTGTCCGTTTCAGTCAATGGCTCTATGCTGGTCGCTATGACATGCCTTACTATGGAGGACATTCTCAGATGTGTTTAGCAATGAGTCGCGAGGAGGAGAAGGTCTCCTGGGACTTTGGACTTAGCCCGAAGCAGAAGAGAAAAAAAGAACTTCACATGAAATCGGACGGTACTTGGGATAAGCGTATAACGCAAGAAATGCTTGACGAAATCGATACATTTCCTAAGGAATCCTCTACGCTAAACCACTCTTCTCGAAAACAAAGTCTTTGGGAAGACTTCATGCCCTTTCCAGGTTATGCTCTAGCTCCACCACCACGAAAGAACCCTGAGGAGATAAGTGTTGACTTTACAGAGGTTCTTCTTGGCCATGCGCGACTATATTGCTTCGCTGATATCTACGGCATTGTTCCGCTCCAAAAGGAATCCTTGAATGCTCTGCAAGCTGCCTTGATTGACCTTGAATGTCAGCAAGATCAAATCGATGTACTTGTGCGGCTCATCGAATACACGATGGACAACACACTTTCGGTGAGAATTCACGATGTCCCAAGCCTGAGAGGTATTGTGCTGGACTTTGCAGTGATAGTCTTCGAGATTCTTATCGAAAATGACAACTTCAAGGAACTGTTGCGCACAAACAATGACCTGTCCGTGGAACTATTGGTTTTGCTCAGCAAACGATTAGGTTGATCACTTGGAGGGGTTCTAGAGTCTAGTCTTCGATAGCATTGGGTCAAGTTCACATCGAACTCATTTGAGACAATAATTCATGGTCACATAGTAGCACAATACCACATGATCGGCTTGTCCATGTCTTCATATTTCTTTGAAAATGAAGGCTTGGCCCGATTGAGGTGCTGTGGACGACGACCTCATCAATCTCAAATGCTGGAGATGTACTGTAGGAGACGATGACTGTCATTTGGCAAATCTTTGAACAGCAACGAAGCAGTAGCCAGTCACGCGTCTGCATGATTAAACCCTCATACACTCTACAATTTACTCTTAGCGGACCTACGGATGCATAAGTGCAACGGACTAAGGCATGCAAACAGCGAGGCCCGCGGAGAAGTGTAATATCAATGGTTCCTGGGCAGGACTCGGTGCCGGATCGAAGGAGTTTGCTGGAGGTTAGGTTGAACGGCGTTCTGCCAAGCCTGCTAATTTGAAGAGATTGGATCAGGCTTCATAGAATACTTTCAGCTTCGAATCTTTTGTCTATTGAGCGCCTAGGATACCATCTCAAATGAACATACAGCTCCTTTCTCAACTCGTATGACAACTAGGTCTTGTGTTGGATGCATCTGCTCTTGCCGCAACTATAGTAAATTTTCCCATTGCATTTCTCTGATGGACCTCATTCATCGTCTCTCAGTGCTATAGTATAGGAGGTCGTAAAGTATGCTGTACTGAATTGACTGTTGAGGATTTCGTTTTTTTAGAACAGACACAATCCAATACACTCATTACGTTCTTCTTCTCAATAGCTGCCGTAACTTTGCACTCTAGGGAGGTAGTTGTTAAAGTAGAACTGTTACCTAAATTGTCACCGGCCATTCCATCGCACTGAACTGCTGGTCGAACATCATAACACATGTGGGGGATCATGGGAGCTTAGTTCTTCTGAGCTACTTTGTTAGCGTCATTTAAGCGTGCCTATAGACTCTCAGCTGATTGGTGGCGTCATCGAAATCGAGTCGACGCATCTGGTTATGCCTGTATTGAGCAAATGATGAAGGGTTAAAAAGATGATCAGCCTCACTTTGCCTAGCTATGTTTACGCCTTGCATATAGACCCCCTCATCGGCAAATACCTGTCTGGCCCCATCCAGCGTCATGACCATGATAGCAACGCAGAGATTAGAATCCATTTCACCACTTTTCGTACATTCTCCCTTTTTCTCGCTATTCTGGTGTATCAGCCTGTACTATTCTGGTTCATTACAATTCAGCCAAATCATCCGTTATGAAAAACAACTCGACCTACCAACTTCAAAACTATCACTGGCGGTCATTCTTGACCTTTGTCGGACCTTTAGCCGTCCTCGCCCTCTACACTTTCACGTGTCGCGCCTTCTTGGCCCGACCTCCAGTTAATGATGTCGTTGACACAGTATATCCTGGTGCGCGATGGATATACTTCGTATGGTTCGTCATTATCATTTTCACGTTGGACTGGTCTCGCGTCGGTCTTGCCAATATTGAAGCTGCTGCTCTGATGCACCCACGACTTGCCCCGATGACCGCTATATCACTCATGTGGCACACTGATACAAAATGGGCGAATCCAGTGTGGTGGCTTCGTGCCATTCATGTTGGTCTGACCAGATGTTTCAGGCGCGGCACAACAGCTGGAACGCAACCTATGTGTGCACCCGATAAAATGTGGATTTTGCTAAGCCTGACTACCATGATCATCTATTGTGCTCTTCCATTGAGTGGGTTAACAATGGAGATTACTGATGTACTAACCTACACTAATCAACCAGCAAAGATCTATGGGCCTAATGACACAAGCTTCAATTTTCGGAGTACTTTGCCGACATAGCAGCGGATACGGACGTATTGGCAATCTGGACGAACAACGTCTCCATTGCACGACACAATCTTGTATGCACCTGAAGGCAATTAGAATGTAACGACCACTTATTATGATGATCTGATAAACCAGAATACGGGCAACGTCGAGTTCTTTGCCGGTCCAGCTGTGAGAGAACGTGTTTCAGGTGAAGCTTGGGGCTTGTATGCGAACATCTCGTGTCAGCCTGTATCAAAGGATCAATTTCAATTGCTCAGAATCGTGGATTTCAGCTTCGCTGTGCAAGAGTGCCTGGTAGATTATACTGGTGGCAACTGCTCGTTTGGGGTATATCGTAATGCAACTGGCAAACAGGCAACCAACTCATCTGGGCAATCTGTCTTTCCTTTCTGGGTCAATAGTGCCGGTACTAGTGGTTCGAATACAAGTTTCGCCTACGTTGTTGTGCTGATGGCTTTCCTGGTATCAAAGGCACATGGGGCTTCAGTCCCATAAGCCTCAACACCAGTCATGATAACTTCACACTCGATCATGTTATTAACAAGCGAGCAGTTAGTGATATCACAACAGGAGTGTTCGAAATGTATCTCTGGGAATACATAGGGTTTGGCGATGATGTCCTGCGAGAACTCATCAAGGGAAACTCTTCTGATCCTGTGGATGTGATATATTCACCTAGCTATAACATTACATTTACTGGTATTGCAGTGCATTGTGATATCGCGACTGCTTCTGGTCATGCTCAGCTCAATCCAATGCACCGAACGTTCTCATCCTTCCAGAGGTTTGCTGCATTGTCGAATGTGGCAAGGAATATCATATACTTATTGACATGGAACACATTCAAAGCTGGCCAAATCGCTGACCTATCCACGCCACAAGTGCTCGCAGCTTCACTTGTCAATGGCAATCAGGTCATTAACGATACGAGTCTTGCATCCTCAGACACCACAACATCGAATGATCAGGTGTGGGCTGCTCTGCATAATGCAATAGGCTCCGCTCCTATGGAGCCGACATTCGGTGCGCAGGCTTGGGGCAAAAGTGGGTCTGGCTGGGCATGGTATCGAGGCCTTCGGCCAAAAGACTTGCAGCTTGCAATGTACAAACTGCTTGGTGAAAGCGTGATAGTGTTGATGGACGAGGGTGGGACAGATGTTTGGGAGGGAAAGTTGCATTTGCTGAAGTCTACCACATACCTTGCCGAAGGCGTGCTCTCCTGGATATGTGTATTGGTTCTTCTGAGCCTTTGGGCGCTGGTGTTGTGCTTCGGCGCACTTTGGACAGCTTTCCTCGCTGGTCCGCGTTGGGCTCCAACACTTGATGGATATGAGATGCTCAAGTTCGGAGCACAGCACGCTGACGAGGTTAACAGCTTTGAGAAGGACAAGTTTCAAGGTTCCACGCAGGCGTTGCAACGGATTCCAGGTATGGTAGGCATACTTCCCGGCATGGGTAGAGCTTCGAGTAATGGTAATAAGCTGGGTTTCATTGGCTTAAGCGAGAATGTCGCAAGTAAGGATATTGCTTACACAATGAATAGAAGTGAAGCGGCGACGAATAGGATATGACTGGATGTGACGCGGACTAGGGGGTGCTGATGTCATGAGAAAATGGCCGGGTTAAGGATAGACAATTGGATGTGTGTCAAAATATAACCAACACACCTTAAATGGATGTCCCGGAAGAGACATACCATCCAACCGCCACCTCACTCAGTCCCAAGAGGATCACTTTGTAAATCTAGTCATCGGCTGCCAAAAATAAGGGAAGCAGTGTGGTAATTTTACCGTACGATTCTATGCGCTGCTGCTGATGTCGTTTCCTCGAAAGCAGCTGGTCTAGCAGTTGCAGTGTGATCCTCTTCATCTACTTGGGTAACAGTTATTAAATCCTACCTCCACTCATCATCCAAATTGGAAAAGAGTCACGGACTACCTGGCTTGAGGATCCAGGCGATATGGAGCCAGGGTGGATGTACGAATTTTTGGGCCTCCTCGTAGGCGTTTGCAAGACAGTACCCAGTGCTGATGGGCAGGTGAACCTTACTTCAAGAACACCTTCCTATTTCGTCGTCAGTCTTAAACGAGGACTGAGTTCCGCAGTCATGTGCTGCAGGAAGCCTTGAGACCAAAATCGCCTAGAAGGCTTCTTACGCTGAATTGACTGTCAAGGTGGCGCGTATTGGACACGACTTTTCTGTTATCACGGAGTTGTGACCGTTTTGGCGAGGTCAAACTGTTTTCGCAACACTGGTCTCCAATTCCAGTTCCAGTATTCAGACACGCCGCAATATCATTGACAAAGTGCCATTATCAATTGATATGCTTTTGGCCGCTAGCGTTGTTTAAATCATAGAGTTGACAATATATGCACGGCGTCAATGTTCTTTCCCTTGACAGCCGTTTCGGTTGCCCCTGCAGCGTATCGACCAAACTATGTAATTACATGAATGCTGTAAATAATGACCTCCACCATCACCACGGCTTTTCGAGGTCTCGCTGTTGAAGCTCCGCATTTGCAGGCACGACCAGGAAAATGGGTTTAAACGAGGCCTTCCAGTACGCCGGTGTAAGAATCGTAATTGTTCTCGACGGGGCAGTAAATTATGTGGTCTGGAGTCTGGACAAACTGGCTTCACCTTAAACAAACACAAAGAGACTAAAGGTAGACAGACATGATTCATTATAGATTGTTATTCCCTTTTCAAACCTGGACCTTCTGCAAGTTACGTAACTAATTATGGTCTGCTTAAATTAAGGCATGCAAGTAATTTTCACATGTGTACCGAAAGAAATGGCGAGTATCCATTCTTTTTGAGGGTGAGGCGTCTTAGCCGTTTCACCTCAGCATCAAGTGATATTGCTTTAGGAATGATCAACAGTTGCATTCAGACACGCAGATAATCTAATTCTACCTATTTGTTTGAAGAACCGTGACGCTGTCACTTTTAAAGGCCAATTCTCTACGATCCCTCCAAATAGTGCACGGATTGAACCGCCAAGCGCCACGATGTCGTTTAGCAAACCAGTAGTGAATAATATAGGGCACAAAAAAAGGTACAGATGGGAAGTCATGCATGCCGCCCTCGAAGCTTCTGTCTGCGGTTCCAAACACAAGGGGGGCGATTCGATACTAAAGACTGGAGTCAGTGACGGTATTGAACTCGCTTGTGCGTTAAAGTATGTCTGACATTGTCTGTAGCCATCAGGGTTTTTTCTAAACGCTGATAAGCCTGCCGTATACGCCCGCTGTCGTATATGTCGAGAGCTCGCAGAGTCTCAATCTCGTCATGCAGATGTCGAGTTAATAGCTCCGCAAAATCTTCGACGAGGCTCTTAATCTTCTGTCCATCATAGCCTTCGGGAAGACAAGTCCGAGAGTACTCCTGAAACAGGTCAAACCCAGGTGTGAATGCTCGGTGTTGCTCTATATTGCGTTCCATGATTCCTGGGACATCTGATATCAGCTCTATGCTTGGGAAAAAATCCTTTTCTTCAGCATCGTGGTGGTGATGCATAGATTCACACCAGCATTGGCAATATGTCACGAAGTCTCGAATCGCGACCAGGTCTTCGCGTGGTATGTGCGTCGCTTGGATGTAGATGGAGTTCAATCCTCGGAGAATACCATTGTGGGCAAGCGCCATCTGCGTTGCAACATAGTATGCCGCGTGGGAGGACTATGAGGATACATTGAGTAATTGAAAAACTCGGCAGAGAAATGACAAACGTACGTCTTTTGAGAATGGATCAGTAGAAACAAGTGGATACGGCTTATCTACCCACTGAGATGACATACTGGCTTGTCTGGTAGTAGCACAAACTGACGTCAACCCAACTTCATAGGAACAGGAGGTTAGCAACAGATATACTAAAAGAAAGATAGTGGACAACCGCTGTAACAGCCTTTTGATCCAGACCCGTGCTGACACATCTGTCTCGAATGAATTGTTTTGAGTTTACTGGTCGCGGCGCAACTCGACTCCGGCTTAGTAATTTGCCCGACACTGAAGCATACAGATATACGTACAGTTACATTCGAATCAGGATCCTCCGCATCTTTTATATTACAACCTGTGGAGCTAAGCGTTCGCCTCGTTGTTGCGCTCCTCGCATATGGTCAGAGTGTTGTCGCGGTCGTCCGACCCTCGAACAAACTTGAGTCACTTCTTCCTACGTCTGTATATCGCCAGATCACCGCTGTTCAGTGCGATGACACGGATCCAGTCGAAATCAAGAGAGTATGTTAGGTACCAGCTGTAATGCTGCTGTCAATACCGCCGGTTAAGCGACCTTACCCCCTTGGGGAAATGTGAACTGCCTGCTATTTTTCACGCAATCCTGAATGCTGTACGAGAAGCAAGGTTGAATAGAAAGAAATCATTGAGGAATTAATTCTTAGCTGTTATAGGAGTTTTATACTACCCAGGATCAGAATTTTTGCTCTCGAAATAGCAAGTGTAGTCAAAATAGCATTCTCACCTCATACACTTCGTTTGTACCAACTTTAACAACAGTATCTCGGGGATTCATCGAATCTGGAATCCTAAGAGCCTGCAGTGTTCTCAACCAGCTCGAACCCTGCTAAAACCTCCACTTTGTTGAATCTCTTCTGCTGGATACGCTCAACTGGTCTATGCTTTGTCTAAGCACTATGACCCATAAGTC
The DNA here is from genome assembly GCA_030247915.1 of Neophaeococcomyces mojaviensis. NCBI lineage: Eukaryota > Fungi > Ascomycota > Eurotiomycetes > Chaetothyriales > Neophaeococcomyces > Neophaeococcomyces mojaviensis. The sequence continues at coordinate 61,812 of JAPDRQ010000070.1, forward strand.
CTCAGACATTAACGTACCGACGAAAACTTTGCGTGGGAAACTGATCGCGATTGCTACGACTTCATTACCACCGTTTTCAGCACGGAGGGCGTACAAGACACAGCTGTCACTCCTCCCGCAATCTTTCCCCTTGCCCTGGTCCACCACGGCGTCTGTTGGGCTCAACCGTGATGAGGAAAGCTCGGCACATACCCTAAACCGGGCTGCAACATGAGTCAGGTGAATTTAGTCCACAGGTAACATTCAGATTCATCCACACGCTAGCAGTGAGCTCTTCTCATACCAGAATAATCTCCTCTAAGACGGTACTCTCATCTTCCCAAGCCTCTCCATGCATGATACCGTGGACATGCGCATGAGTGACCAATCGGTACACAAGCTTTCCGTCTTCCTGAGTGGAATCCGTGGTGCCACCACCCTCAACCACAGGTCTTAGGATTATCGGCATCGCTAAGCCTGCCACAACTGCGATTTTGTCTCCTGCCTGCACGAGATTCACCGCTTTTGCTCGTCCGTTCTGATTAGTCTCAACTCGCGCCGCCGCCGTGCCCATTCTCCCTGCCTCCGTGACGAAAAATCCTTTCCTGTTCGAGTAAGTTAACACTCTGGTATGAAAAGATCCACCCGGCCTCATCTCGAATGCTGCTACTGCTATGGTCTCTGGTGGGAACTGCCTGATCACCTGCTCTGCGACGGCATCCTCGATACTTCTAAGGCCTACTTGAACGCCATAATGAGCACGAAAGACTTCGACATCCGGATTCGGAGAGGACATTATTGCGAACCAGGCATTGAAAGCCGAAAGTTCATCGTCATTTATCCAGTAGTCGTGCAATAGAATCCGGCGCAATGCTTGCTTAGGTGTTTCGCCTGTGGTAGAGTAGTTGTCGTACCAACTGCAAATTTCGACCCAAGATTTGAGAATCGTGTATGCCTCGTATAGCTCATGCTTGTATGAATCAAACACCGAATTGCTGCTTGAACTATCCTCGGATCTTTTCAACTGAGCAAGGATGCTCTCAATATTAGCGAGACCACAGAAGGGCTCACCGCATAAGATAACTTCGTCTACGATCTTTCCTCGTAAGAGCAGTTTACAACCCTCAGCCGAGAATTCCCACGTCGGTTCTGCGGGACCTGCAGCACAAAAGCGGCCTCGTACCTCTGCGATTCGACAATCACCGTTTCCTTTGCCTCGCCAGCCAGGATCGCTCCAGTCTGGGACCCATGAAGCTAAGTCAGGTCGAAGATGGCGATAATCTGAGGGGGCATCAAGCAGAACATAGAGGTTTTTGTCAGACTCGATACAGGCGATCGTGAGCTCCCGGTAGATGTCCTCAACTGACTTTGAGTAATCTGGCGCGGGTAATGTATTTGCTATTTTCAGCTCTTGGAACACACCATAAAGCGCAAAGACTTTGTCCTTGACATCCGTAGCTACTTTCTCTCGTGAGTCAACCATGATCGGCCAAACCATCGCAGTCTTCATAAGGTCTCCTGGCTTCCGCTCATATACTTCTCTCATCAATGGATATCGTTCCAGGATGATCATAGTAACAAGTCGTTTATGTAATTTGACTGTCCTCGACAGATCAACCCAGTCATAGTGACAGATCAGCAGGGCATCGGTAGCAAGGATCAAATCACGCCAAGGAAGCTGATCTAAGGGATCTGGCCCATTATAGATGATAACATTGTAGCCTTTCGCCAGAGCGACTTCTTGAACTGTCCACATTCGACTAAAGTACGGTTTGTGATACAGTGGCCTAAGTACGTCATCTGAGGGATGTTGGGTAGCTGTTGTATGGTTAGCATGTCAACAACAGAACGAGAATTTGTTCAGTGGCCTGACAACAATACCTAGCGGAGCCAAGACTTGCCTTCTTTCAACGTCCGCGCTTTCGCACGCATTTGTTGCTGGACCAGTAGCTCTTCTCCCGAAGCCATTCCTATCCCTTGCCGTACACTTCCAATGTCCTTAATGATTTCGACAGCTTTGCGTACATCCCCATCCCATTCGCCTAGCCAAACAACAACTTGATCGGCACCTTTGTAGATCTCACCCATAAGCGCTACTTGAACGTTTTTCTCTGCCACACTTGTCTGATCAATGCATATGCTATCGATCCAAAGTGTGATCGTTTCTTGAGGTTTTCGCAGTTTGACAATGGCGGCAAAGCAGTTCTTTGTGACATAGAGATTGCCACGAGCGCAGAAAGCTGGGCAATTTGGGACTTGCCCTTCCCACGTGTATGACAATGCTGAGTATTTTGGAAATGGATCATCATCCAGAGACACCTGCCTCAGCTCGCATCGTAGCTCTGTAGAAGACTCCAGAGCTGGTTGGACGTCTAGGACGCGGATGTTTCGCAATGCCGTGAGCGGGACGTGATTGTATACTGGAGGGGCGGACATATTGGTATCAGCCGCTACACAGGAGCTATAACTTCGCCGCCTGTGGTTCTTACTGACGCGAGGCGCATAGGATGTGGCTGGATTGGCTGTGTGAGCGATCAGACAAAAGTGATTTCATCAGAACTTCGTCTTTATCAACGCCTCCATCGGTCGCTTGTATTGGAGATTTTCGGGTGGTAGTATTTCTGAATTTCGAGGTTGTCATCCAGCTGCACTGGAGCCTGACCACGCGTAGGCCAGATAGGACAAGCATCGAATGAGCGAGAACGAGTCCACTACTCGAATTCGCCTTGCGACCCCACCCTAAGCTGCACCCCGCTCGATATGCAAAATTCGCCGTCTTGGAAGCGCAGGGATGTTTCAATGCCAGAGAAAAGAGACGACGAAGAAAAAATTGAGAGCATCGCTTAGTATCAGTCACTGTAGGCGCCCATGGGCCACTCAGTCTGCACTTTTAGATCTACTCAATCCGGTTTTGGAGGAATTCTGGTCCTCGTTGCCAATGCATTTGTTAGTAGTTACACTAGAAGAGAAGCACTCCAGGCGGCAGCGGAAAGAGACCATATGGAGCCAGCAGAGAAACTGCTAGCTCCCAGCATAAAGAGACTTTCGTCTCCATGGTGTTACTGAAATACGCGAAAGTTTAATTCTTTTGAGGTCTGCTTGATCATTCATGTATATTTTCGTCCACATATCCAATTTATCTTCACTTTGATCTCTATTCATCAATCAATAACATTAATGGCCTTTTCGTATAAGCTTATCCCAATACGTCTTTGCAGGCTGCAATGGCATACTACTTGGGCAGCACTATTCTAGCGACTATATTAAATCCAAGTTTGCCTGGCATCACAAGGATATGGACTACAGATTCTTCAAAGAATCAATTAAGGTGCCAAAAACCCCTAATTGGCCTCATTTCTTCCCAGCTAGTTATAAAGACGTTTCTGACTGTCTTAAAGGGCGAAGTATCATTCATTGGTACTCAACGAGGCTTATCGACCTTGATGAACTTTGTTAGCTTCGATGACATGGTTGTGCGGAAAGGAGGTTTTGTAGAGGTATTACATTCTTGACGATATACAATGTGGGTACTATGCATATTGCCTGCATCTATATAATTGAACCCTCGAGGATCTGCAGCATTTTTTGGACCTTGCTAGATTCGTCAATCGTCAGAGCTCTGGAGATCGGTTCAGTGGCTGATGTCTCGCAAAATAAACTAGAAGGGCAAAATACAATCGTAATCCAGTAAGCTTCTCCAGAGAAAGTGTGCTCTTCCAAATGCTGCAAACTAAGCAGCGCAAATATCTTGTCCTTGGATCTGTGCTTGGTTTGCAGGCATGTTCACTGAGAGACCGTACAGCAGCTGGTTTAGATGTGAGTATTGGTTGACACGCATTTCAATCAGGAATAGTAGAGCCGACCGTTTTTGCATGAAACCTGACCGATCCATTAGGTTTGCGGCCTCAGCATTGAGAGTTCCTCGATTCAACTACTATTGATAGCGTGTCCCGAAAGAAGTCACCATCAATTCAAGCATTGCTTCAGTACAGGCCAACCTCTTCTGCCATCAATAATTCCTGAATAACGTAGCTTTTCAACCACTAAGGCCGACAGGTCGTCTCTTCAATGAACTCTGCCCAATCAGATCCGCTGATTCTACAGTAACAGTACGGCCTCGCAAATCCAACCATTCTGGCAGTGGCACCAAGTCTAGCCACACTGCGACAAAATTGGCATTTGCGTAGACCCTTGTCACGAAACCAGGAGTAATAGGTTCAGAAGAGCCGAGCTAATGAATCTCTCATACGGACAGTATGGAAGATCTATCGCATTTTCCCTTTTCTCTAAGCACTGTATCGTTATCTGCAAAGATAGGCGTTAATCAAACAGACTCTATACGGCTCAGCCTCCTGGTTCGTTACTACACCGGTCCTGATAAAGGCATTATGCAGTCAGTAAAGTAGAAAACGGTATTGAGATATCCCCTTTTATAGTAACTTACACGTCAAAACTGTTTTTGAGGAGTCAATTGCTGTTTAAAAGCATGGAGGAGTTTTACAGAAGAGTCCTAAGAAAGACGGGAGGTGTCAAAACATTTAAAAGTTGAGGCACCATGGCTAATGCACCACGCAGGTCATTTAGTCGTACAAGGACGTAGTTTAGTCTTTGGAGTAGTTCTAAAGTAAGAGCTAGTCCGTGGCTTTCTCAATACTCCTCATAGATGCGTCTGGTGTGATATGCTTGTGCGTATTTCGAACTAGTTCTTATGCTAATCTGCTTGCATTTTAAGACCTATCCGCTTTTTGGCTTTTTCGCTTTTCCATAGGACCAAGATTGGCATCCTCTATTCTTGAAGTGTCTCTACAATGATCGAGCTGCAAAGAATTCCAGAACCTTAGATGTGAAGTCCAACGACTGATCTTTGCAGTCTGCGCGCGCTCCATCGGTATTATCGCTCCTGTCGTCTGGCCAGCAGTGTCCCAAGTTGTAAAGGGCGTAATGCTGGATCACGTTCTTGACCCCATTGCAGGATGAGTACACGACCTTCTTGTATTCATTAGATTCAGGAAGCTCCTGCCTGTCCATGCAATTGTTTCGGGTAGACCACCATCCAAGCCACTGGTCAATGGCGGGCGTTTCTCCTCCCAGGCGGGGACCACCTTCGTACTTGATCGTGTCGTCCTTGAAGCCGTGTGCCTGTATAATTTTGCGTGGCCGCATACCTCCGCATGGATAAAGTCCGTTGTCTTTATAGAGCGCTGGAGCTGCCATTGTGTCATGAATCTCAGGAAAAATAAGTTCAGGAACATACCGACCGATTCCCCATACGAATCGTATGGAGAATCGGCCTTACCATTTCGGGAATTGCCAAGAGCCGGACTGACGAGCCTCCCATACGAATCGTATGAGAGATCCGTCTTACCTTCTCTTCCCTTAAGCGTTGTATCGTTATCCATAGGATAGGCATAATAATACTCAGATTCAATAGGCTTCGATCTCCCGGCCCAATGCTACGCTGGTCCTGATACATTGCGAAAGCTGCAAACTCGTTTCCGTTGTCCGAACATGCGAGGAGATCGACAAAACCACCACCGTTTGATTTACCCGAGGCATAAATTTGCTTAGGGTTGACGCAATAGTTGTTACGGATATGGGCAACAAGGTCGCTAGTAAATTGGAGGTCGTCAACTCCATGCGTAGAGTAGGGAGCACCCTGCCAAGATTCGTCGACTCCCAGAGGATATACGACCAGGTACTCCTTTCCTTGTGGATAGTTGTAATACTGAGAGTTCTCATGCTGATTTTTTGGCGAGCCACTGTTGCCGTGAAAATCAATGATCAGCTTGCGTGGCGTGTTTCTGTCATCATCATATCCGTCTGGTACATACATGCCATAGTAACGTGTACGGCCACCAGATTGAATCTCGCGATTGCCGTTTGGAGCGTCATGGTAGCCTGAATTGTGCGATATGCCACATCCAGGGGTGCCAGCTGCATCAGCACGTCCAAGATTGGAGCTGATAACTGAAGCAACTAGCAGCACGGCGTTGAATATGCTGGCTCTGAAAGTAATATCAATAATGCTGCGCAGAGAATGCTTCATAGGTAGTGAGTCTGCCGATGGATGATTGTTGAAGAGAAAAGAGAGGGTTGAACAAAAGTGAACTGATGTCCTGAGGGAAGAGAAGAGATGCGGGAGGTACAGCAGATAAACACATTTTTGTGATTGCAGCCATCTGCAATGTGGAATACCATGGCAGTTCAACAGCTTCGAACGCGGATCGTTTTCGCAACCACTATTCATTGGAAGAGGTAACTAACCAGAACGACCGACCTTCTCTTCCAACCAGTCGAGAGGTAACAGATGTTGAGAGCGGAAGAGAAGGCATTGGGCCCACCTTTGTCTTACACGTTTCGAGTCCAGTTCACACTCTCTTCAATCTTCGATATGGCGTCGTAGAAATATTGGACAACGTGTGTCATCTTTCCACGACAAATTCTATGTCTAACTGTGGTGTCTCTCGATGCACAGCATTAGCCCCTCAAGCGTGTCCCCTTTTAGTAGAACGCACCATCTCTTACGAGATAGTTTCGGTCCGTCACTGAATTTAAGCTTTGCAAGATTTCCCATGTAGTATTGACACTGCCCACACACTCTTAGTTCTTCCTCCGTGATCGTAAACCTTTCTTGCATTTTCCTCACCGGGAGCTCTATCTGGCTCACTGATGCTTAGGGCCTTGAAGCTGACCGACTTTGACAGGCAATCAGGGTCGCTGCGGCTGCCAGTCGAGCTTTTTTTGCCTGTCAAGGATGGCCAAGGCATAAATTTCATCGACGACTGCCCGAAACCAAGACATGCACCTGTATCCGGAGGCTGGTGTTGCCTTAGCAGTTCACTTCAGTATTCACTAGCAACATCAGCTTCTTTCGAATGAAGTTGTCGTTCTCATTCTTGGACATTGGCAAATTCGGCTCGTAATTATACACGCAGACGTTTCTCTATATGCTGATTAAATAGCAATATTACGCAGGTTATTTGTACATCGCATCAAGCTGACTCGCTCTTTGTGCTATAACAATAAATATGCTGTGAAGCGACCTTCACTTTATGACAGACATTGCAACAACAACAACAGACCTGTAGCTGCCACTTTCGGCCATCAAAGATTGCATTCGCTGAAGCAGTTAATAACAGTAAAATTGTTGTGCGATCTGCTAAGGATTTTGGAATTGAGTACATTCTGCTGTCTGCGCAATTCTTTCGAGCATAGTCTATCACAGATAGAACTCCATTGTGCAAAGCCTTGAGTCAACCTTGTCTTCGAAGGTATATTGCTCTTGACATACACTTCACCAGCATTGATTAGTGGTGAAACCTGAATGCAGGTGAGGTTGAATGTGTTTCAAATGTGTTTGCTGAGCGACATATTGCATCTGAAACAATAACAGGTAGCGCCAGTAGATCCGCCTGGTTACGAACAATTGGATTTCGGCATGCCCACCAGGTCCGACAGGACTGATGACTGTGTGCTACTCTGTTTCAATCCATAGCTAGGCTAGTTCCGAGAAACTTCTAAACACCTGGTATGCCTCGTCGTTTTGCTTTCAATCGCTATCTGCCAGGACTTCTCCACGTTTAGAGCTTGTTCGTGACTCAGTGAGGGCAGCTAGATGTCGCTCTCGACCCAGCCTCTTTCAACTAAGAGACCGTGGAGGTCGCCAACATGGCGCCGGAATTTCTGTTCGTTGATGAACATACCTCGGCAACCGTCATGAGCAGTCGAAGAGGCCGTTTCATCAAATGCGGTTGGTCATCCACGAATCTTAGTGATACCCATCATTGTCAGTGTTAATAGTGAAATCAGCTTTCTGAGCTCATAAACATGAACATAGACGAATGAAGAACTCTCTTGTTATGCCTTCAGTCAGCAGTGGCAGTGCAGCGCCCATATTTTTGTCTCTTCCTTCTTTAGAAGCGGATGTCGTGCACATTGGTCAGGTGGTTCAGAAATCGGTCTTGGTATTGCGCAGGCGCCACGGCGGCAGCGTGGATGGTACATGACTGTATATTGTATGCAGCCTTCCAATAAGCACCCATAAAGGAGACTGCTGCACCATACCTGCTCTAGTCATCGCTACTCAGAAGACAGTTGCGCTGTCGAAGTTTCATAAATCGACTTTTTCACAGGTCTAACTCTCCTATGCGGCTGTTGTATTCTAGGGGCACAGCCACTTTAATACAGAGACAGCGATACCAAGACAGGAATGCCTGTGCCGTACTCGAAAGCTCCATATGTCGATGGGGATACTCTCCAGAATGACTGGAGTATTGAAGAGATTGAAAAGTTCATCCGAGTGTCTGTAGGATCCGTTGCACAGGCATCGTCCCCAAATTTCCAGAATCAACATCCTGAGCCAGACAATATCACTTCGCTGATCTATACGCGCAAGCTAGATACAGGGAGAGTTGTTTATTTGGCCGTACCCATGCTGGTCATTGCTGTCGGAGAAGCAGTGCTCCTATATTTGACTGTGCGCCTCCATGAACGGCAAAAACTGCCACTCATGCGTATGACGCCCATTAGCGAGCTTCTAGAAAGTTGTCAAACTGAATTCTTCCTCAAACACTTCGAAAGTCTCGATGTACACGACGCGGCGCAGCTTTTAAGGCTAAGCTCAATCAAAGTCATGTTCGGGTGGACCCAGGGCACGACAAAGAAACATGTTGCTGGCTTGAGCTCACGACTGGTCAAGTGCGAGATAAGCAAGACTCGTCATCTCATCCGGTATGGGAATCTGCTTGAGTACTGACGAAGACAACGATGTAGGTAGCCTTCAAACTGGACTATGAGGTAATCTTTAATTCACTACTTGGTAGTCTGGTATATCGATGATTAATTAGTTATAATGAGCATAGTTAGTCAAAAGTTGGACCTGAGCTGTTAGTCTTCTTGCCTGGAGGTATTTGATTTCGAATTGAAATCCTGATTCGGCAACTGTGGATTCCAGATTTCGCATGTTGCCAAGGCCTCTGGCCTCCAATGCTCGATCGCAATCTTCGGCCAATTGATCATGCCGGATACCGACCACTTCATCTTCAGCATTAAATGGATCAAATCGACTTGTCTCTCTGAATATGGCAAGACGTAATAGACAATGGTGACTATAGGTGTTGCCGTCCAGGGTTCTACACGTGTGGTGGGCAATTATAAAACCATGATACCAGAAGAAGTAAAAACCACAGAAAATTCTGCCGAGAGTGAGCCAATCGTGAAATATTTTGTCATGTCAATTTTTGCAACCATTATCAGGACTCACTGACACCACTCATACCAAGGACGTTCTATTGATATGAAGGGTTGACCCATACAAGAACATTAATCACTACCTGACAATGTCGTCCGACACGCCTTCCTCATGCAAGGTCATACTCGCCGGCACCATCGCAAAGAGTCTCCTAGCAGAAGTCAAAGCCGGTCTAGCTGCCTTAAATGGAAGGCAACCACACCTCCTGGGCGTACTGGCCAACAACGATGCCGCTGCCAAAGTCTACGCTGATTGGACTCAGAGGACATGTGAAGAGAAGTAAGCCGCTGATCGTACTAGCGTCCCGAACCAGTTGTCAACAGCCTTGACCGATCACCACCAGCATGTTCCAAAACTAACCACTCTGCTATAGTGGATTCAAGTACTCCTTAGCCCAAGTTGAGAAAGACTCAGTCGAAGAAACCATCATCGCCGCCAACGCCAACGCCTCCATCGACGGAATCATAGTCTACTATCCTATCCACAACAACCGCCAAGACTCCTATCTCCAAAACGTCGTCTCATTATCCAAGGATGTCGAGGGCCTAACCCACAAGTACATCTTCAACATGTACCAGAACATCCGCTTCCTCGACCCGACCTCTGCCCCCCCATCTCAAAAATCAATCCTCCCATGCACGCCACTAGCCGTGATCAAAACCCTCGAGTATCTGCACATCTACAACATCATCCTGCCCTACGGCAACCGCCTCTTCGGACACACAATATGCGTCGTCAACCGCTCCGAAGTCGTGGGCCGACCACTCGCGGCCCTGCTCGCGAACGACGGCGCCACAGTGTACAGCGTCGACATAAGCGGGGTGCAGAAGTTTACGCGCGGCGAAGGCCTGAGGAAGCGGAAACACGACGTGGAGGAGATGGAAGGGTGGTGCCTGAAAGACGCGGCACCGCTGTGTGATGTCGTTGTTACAGGGGTGCCAGGTGACAAGTTCAAATTCGATGTCGGGTTGCTGCGCGAGGGTGCAGTATGTGTGAATTTCAGCAGTGAGAAGGTGAGTTTTCCACTGTTTGCTTGCTTCACACAACAAGACGATGAGCTTCGGCTGGGACGTGCTCGGAACGATAGGAATGGGAACAGTCTGTTCGTGCTAACAAAGCTGCGTTACAGAATTTTCCACCAGAAGTCAAACAAAAGGCATCCATCTATGTGCCCGCCATCGGCAAGGTTACCATTGCTGTGCTACTGAGGAACTTGTTGCGAATCACGCAAAATAGGCTGCTACAGGAGGGTGTCGATAAATCTGGAGAAAACGCTGGTCAACCAAAGACAGAGGCATTGATCAATGGTACGGTCGAGAAAGTGTTGAATCCGTGATATCGGCTGTTTTAAATTAGAAGTGATGGGTTGGATAGAACAAGTGGAGATCGGTAGGCTAGATCACAGCACGATAACAGCGATATAGCAAAGTATGCACGGCGCCATCAAGAAAGGCAAATAACAGGTGAAGATTTGACCAAGATCGTAATTCGTGATATCATAAGGGTATCTTAGGTTCATTTGACAAGTCAGCCAGCGCAACCTCCTTTCTTGTGAACGTTCTCTACTTGTTGTCTTGGCTGCTACGCCGCCAAGGCAACCTCCAAGCTCAATGAACTCTCTTGTCAATATGTACCAGAAGCACCCCCTCACTCGGCGAGCCTTCCACATCTAGCAAATGCAAAAACCTCCATCCTGTCTTCAGCCTATCGAGCCGGATGCACGCCCACGCTGCCAGCTCATCTTTGCCCAGCATTTTATCATCCATGACTTTGATGCGGAGGAAGCTAAGCTGCTCGACCACGTCGGGGATGTCGGTCCAAACCATCTCCCCAGCCTCGAAGTCTGTGGTGTTTGTTCGGCCAGTTTTGGATTTACGTTTCAACTTTCGGTCATCTTCGTCTTTCTCCTCACCAGCTGAATATGTCGAAGGCTTTGCCTTGTCGTACTTGGAGTTCAGGTCGGCTGTGCTGTCCGAGCGGTCTCTTTTGCCTTGGCCTGGCGGACCATGAGTGTCAACATGGAGGATAAATTTGACGTAGGGCTTCATGTGGGAAGCGTGACTCGGATACTTTTCAAGCGGAAGTGGTAGGTTCTGCGCCGCGACCAGATGTATGGCAAGATTCAGACGTCGCCGGACAGGTTGCACCTGGTTTGATACATCCGAGCTTCTGAAGCCGTCTGGCTTCAAAACATAGCCATCTTCACCAGCAAACATGCCTTCGTTGAGCATCATGCCTTTATCCAGCCTTTGCCAGTTCAGGGCAACCATCTGCGCACCTTGGCGCCAACTGAACGCAGGATCGATATTGCTACTGTTGACGCGAAGGCCAGAGGGATAAATGCGCACTAGGAAGTTCTGGTTGTGGTGGAACATATCTGGGCCGTGTTGAGGGTCTGCATGGACGTGGCCAAGTTTGTTCTCGTCAAGACTGAACACGTGGGTTGGGATTTTGGCTTCTGGTTGAGAGAAGTGTTTGAAGGAGTATGCTCGAGTGTAGACGCCGAGTTTGGAGAGGGTATCAAGGATTTTAGTGGCTTTCCTTTTTCGTGTGCTAGAGGAAGCTTCTGTGTCCACTGTTTCGTTCGTTTGCGTGATCTCCAAGGGATTATTGGATTCTGACGAGTCTGTGGTCGGCGTCCATTTGACTTTGATAAGGATCTTTTCCTTTAGTGCATCAGGGCTTGGAAGCTGTTCGATCTTGTCGTAATTCTGGTGATTCACATCAACTAAATGCCTCTTCCATTCCTCTTGCATGATATCGACCATGATCTGCTGTTGGTCAAGGTTACAGTGTACCTCGAGCGAGACTATGACGGGTAAATTTGACGCTTTAAAGGCAGATTCTTTGATAGCATGGCAAACTTCGCGAAAAGGCACATCCTTGGTTAAGGTGTAGCCGTGATACACCCTTGGCTCAGTCTTGAGGATAGCTCTCCGCTCGGCAATTTGAGCAGCTGATAGATGCTCAGTGATATCTTCGACCTCCTCATCCTGTTCATACGCCGCTTCAGACTTGGTTCCTGGAGAACGAGAAGAATGAAATCGGGAGTGAGATCTAGTGCTGTGCATCTCGTTGCCCATCTTCCCTTTCAAGCTCTTCAGCTTTGACATAGCTTGTTTCCTCTTTGTTGACGCTGCCTCCTTCTCGTTTTCTGCATCTTCGACGTCAGAGCTACTAACCGAAGATGCCTCATCTTGACCATTCCAGACATCAATCTCCAGGCAGCGGCAGCCTCTCAGAAGAACATTTGTGTAAGCCTCGGTAGTGGCAGCACCGTACAGCTGGTTTCCACTAAGGTATGTGTTGTGAGATGAAGAGATATAGTAGTTGCATAGAGGGAACGATAGATCATGGTTGACCGGCGGGGCAAGGGCAGAGCTTGACGGAGATTGAAACCACGACAAGAACTGGTTGTAGGAGGAAAGAGGAGGGCCGGTAGAGTCGGTCTTCTGGTTAGAAGAGATGAGAGTGTTATACAGCTGCTCGAGGTGGTGGGAGATCAAGGGACTAAATTCTGTCACTGCTTGATGGTCGAGTACGGCAGACGACTGACCGCCACCGGCCTTGAGTGTCGATTTTCGTTTGATAGGTCGCGCTTCCGACATACTGACTACCCGTGCTGTTTAGTCGCATCTAAGAAGGGTCAGCGGAGGGGGAGTACAGGCACTTCTGGATTCTCGTTGCTTAGAGTTCGATGGGGAGGGCAAGCACAACGGGCATGATGCATTTAAGGACAATGAGATCAAATGTTAGAGTGTAAACATATCATTAGGTTCATGGTTGGCACTTTACTTGGGTAAGCATGAGAGGGACATTGCAGGAGCGCTGTTCGTCGGGCTTGTGATTAGTCGCAGCTTCAGCTTTGAAAGTCTTCCACGTTTCGCAGCAAAAGCCATGGTGGGCATGACCGCACATGTTTCTTGCCCCACAGCTCAACCTTGCTGGTCTCATTCAGCGGAGTCGATTGGAAGCCCAGCCTCACAAGCCACAATTCATCAGCCACTACACATCATCCCCAGGCAGGTCACTGTTCTAACAGGCCAAGCACCTTGAATCGTTCCCCAGCTTTTGACGCGTCACCTCGCAGATCGCGGGACAGCCCTCGTGATCCACGCATAAGCTTTATGTGACCTTGCTGCAAATCAGCTCCTCACAACAGATACGTCGTATCGGCAAACGCAGCCTTACCTCTAGTAATGCCAGGGACGCAATTACTGACCAGAATGTTGATCACTAAGGTCGAGTATCCAGATGCCTCGGGTAGCAAGCCGTCATTCTTGCTTTACTTGTCGACGACGTCGAGTGAAGTGTGATGAAGTCCTCCCAAGGTGCCAAAAGTGCCAAAAGAATAATCTATATTGTGACAGACAAACACGGCTGCGAATTCGGCCAGTTCACCAGCAGAGGCTCGCAATCACATGTGACGCCACGGGTGAAGTACCCCAGCAGCAGCTGTATCAACCAGAAATTGCACATCTATTTCACACCTACATTAAAAAGCTAGCTCCCTGGTATGACCTAAACGATGAGAGATTGACCTTCTCCAACACCGTTGCTGCAGGTGCCCTCCATAATCCTCTGTTATTCTCAGCCGCTATTGCTTTTGCTGCCATTTACTCACACAAAAGGTCGTCATTTCCACGACACTTCGCCGACAGCTATCACCGGAAGTGCATTCGACTTCTCATCGACCTCAAGGAGGATGATGACGAGGTCATCTCGGGCAATGCTTTGGCCTCAACGTGCTTACTCCGACAGTATGAGCTGCTTTCCGAAGACAGAGATCCAAATCGCCACTTGTACGGTGCATCAGCCTTGGTGCCGCCTGTCCCAAGTTTGATCAACCATGATCTCATCGCAGCCAGCTTTTGGAATTACCTTCGTGAAGACATTACCTACTCACTCATTCAAGAATGCCCCCTCAAGCTTCAATTGCCTCGGAACCGATTTACCTCAGTGAATTTGCTTGACGATGAAGCCGCCAACCTCATGACCTTACTGCTTGGAAGGACGATCAACGCGTTTTTTGGCAGAATTAATGATGATACTGGAGTAGAGATTGCAGACTGGCATGCTCGGTATTCCAAAGAGCCTTTCTGTAATATCGACGGCGGCGCCTTCCCTGTGATCAAGATGATGAAGGATTGCCATGTTGCAGCCTTACACTATTATCATGTTGCACAATGCATGATAACACCCATACAACGTACCTCCTCTGCCACTACTCTTTGTGGCCTTGCAGTTCATGCGCAGAGCGACGCAGTCACTGTTAACGCATATGGCCCAATCTGCTTCACTGCGCAATGGCTTACCTTTAGTCAACAAAGAGACACCATTATCAACTTCCTCCTTGAAAGTCAACAACAGACTGCTTGGCCTGTGAAACCAATCATCGATAAGTTGCAAGCTCGCTGGCATGGATTTGACACATTCGAACAGGACCAGAACAGTAGCTATTAGTTAGCTTCCTAACAGCATCCTCAGCTATCTTTCCGAGATGAGGATTGTTCATCCAAGACAAAGACTGATACTACTGCTGTGCGTTCACGAACGATAACTTCGAATTCGTCAGACTGGGCCCGAAATGCACACCAGGCAACACGTGCGCTCTCATCTCAATGACAACAACTAAGACAATGGTTGTCCCCGTGTTAAAAATTGCAGCACTTCAGTGAGACGACTACAGCAACGGCAGCGACAGGTTTTGAGCTCGCACCTGGTGGATCGACTTACTGGAGAGGTTGATGAGGTGCATTAGACGACTTTCAAGATGTCTCTTTAATGCAGGAGTGGTTCTCAGAGGTCTTCAGCAAATGCATTGTCCAGTCGTGTCTGTCACGAAAACTGGGCGAAGAATGATAAAGAGGAGAGTTTGATCACATAGTAGCAGAAATAGCATTTGTCCAATCTCCTACACGGATGACTCGCGATTGCGTTGCATCGCAATGATATAACAGCCTTGGTCTAGAGACTGGCTGTTCCTCTCGATTCAAACGGCAGAGCAAAGACAAGCAGTCCAGCGGCAATGAACAACGCACCACTGACGTACACAGGAGCAGCAGTTTCGAGGTTGGCGAACATGGCAATGATGGGCTGTCAAAAAGTGATCAGTATTTGAACATGACCAGGGCTAAGATCCGAGGACTTACTGCCATTATACCGAAGATGCGGTTCGATGTCGCCGTGAGAGCATTACCGGTTCCACGGTCTTTGGTCGGAAATATCTCGGGTGTATAAGCATACAGAACAGCATACCTGCAATCAGTTAGTCTCTATCCAATGAGCCAAAAATAGAGTGTCGACTTACATAACATTGCTGAAAAAGCTAAAAGCACAATTCCACCCAAGCAACGAATCCGAGGTCTTTGCGGTTGTCGACGCATACAGGAAGGCTCCAGTCAGTGCAGTAGCTGAGCCAAGAGTTCCCTTTCTCCCAATCCCTTTCACCTCAACGAGAAAACCACCGAGCAGTGCACCCGGCACACCTAGAACTGCAATGATCAGACTGTTCCGGTAAGTCAGGTACGTCGACCCATCACCAAAATCAGCTCCTCGAATAGCCTGGAGATATGGCAAGAAAGCATTGTACAGCGGATACCCGAGGCCAATGAAACCCCACACAGCCATGATGCTCCCTGTAGACCAGGCGAGTCGTTTCGTCGCGAACAACGCCTTCACATGCGTGAATTGAAGGGCCTCAAACCGGCGCTTGACGGCGTCAGAAGTACTGGTGTGTGCTTGGTATCCCTCTGGTTCGCATGCTTTGAGGTCCTCAATCGCCAAATTTGAAGTCTTGCCGTTTCGGCGCGCAACCTCTTGTACGATACGCACAGCTTCTTCATCACGGCCTTGTCCCATGAGGTACTTTGGCGACTCGAATATCGTGAAGCAGAAGAAACGCAACGCGAACATGATCAGAGTGAGACCGCCCATAGTAATTACGAAGTAGCGCCAGCCCATGTTTTCGGATTTTGTGCATTTGATATCGGTCTCTTGGCACGTTAGGTTGCCGAGGAGTGGCCACGCAACGAGCGTTGCGACGACTTGTGCAATAGCCCAGTCTATTGACAGAATCGTGAGCAAATACTGATGTGAACCAGGCAAAAACTCAAGGAATACAGCGGAGTCGACTGGGAGATTGCCGCCAACGCCAAAGGACCAAAACGCTGCGAAAATACCGATAGCAGCAAAGTTTGGTGACCCGGCAGCGATCATTCCCCATACAGCTGTTAGACCAAGCGTCAAATTGAATGCCCACCTCCGACCGGCGATATCCGCGTAGAAGCCCCAGAACACAGCGCCTGCCAACAATCCAATGTTCTGTGCTAAGGAGAGCAGCGGCGGTCTTGAGACGGAGAACTCGTTGGTGACGGGTGTGAGGATCAGAGATGTGACGATCGGCCAAAGGTTGTCAGAGGCCCATCCGAAACCGACGACGACAAAGAGTTGCCATTGATACCACCCCATACCAATGTCTTGAACGGCACGGTTCAGGACACGAGCTTTGGCTTCATAGACGGGATCAATTTCGCCCCGCGGGATTGTGCTGACATCACCATCGATGCCGGCGGCGCTTGACGAGCCGACCAGGACGTCTTTGGTCGGCTCTTTGATCGTGTAGTGACTTTTGCCCATTTTGTGAAGCTATCCGGAAGAGGTCGTATATGGCAGCGTCAATTCCAATAAATAAAAGCTATAGAGTTTAAGTTTGTTGTGGCCTACATATTTGTAAGATAAGCGACAACCCGATCGTCTTTTGGTCACAACGACCCCGAAGTGGATGGCGTGCTACTGCGGCCGCCAAAACGTGATAAGCTTTCATGCTGATGTAATTCGTCCATGCCGAGAGAGTTGCGATGGATCGCTGCGGGTCCTGACTCTAGATATCATTGGCAAGCATGATCATCGTGCGTGTTCATAACATTTGATAGGTTAATCTTTTGGGTGATGAGCAATGAGAGAGTAGCAGGTGGCATACTGGTAGGTAATATTAAGGTATTGTCATGTGTAAAAAAGCAGCAAGAAATCATGCTAACCGCAGACTGTGGTGCACTTACCGTTTTAGGCCTACCAGCACTTCGTTCCAATGCGGCCCGAATTTTTTGCCCCATTTCGGAATAACCTTGGAAAGCTTATGGCTTGCACGACGATACATTTTGAAGGTGTTCGAGGTTTTGGTCTTGTGTAAGAAATGGAGGAGCATTTGAAGGCAGAGTTCCTGCTGCTTCAATAGAGAAGACGTCGCTGAATGAAGATGCATCAGGATATCACTTTGGGAATAACTTATGTTTTTTCCACGACACATGGCGCTAGCTGCGTGTTGTTACTGAACACTTCCTTGAAGATCTCCTTTTCCTCAGGTGCATTAAATCCATCACCTGCCAGACTCTGTGCCTGGGCACTTACGAGCGCCTGCGCCGTAAATCAGCCGACATGCCTTGTTGAGAATATCTGCAGCTTCTTCGATCCTACCTCTGCGCCTCAATGCAAGCAAAGCCATTGGCCGTGATATTGATGCTCTGGTGTTGGAAGAACGTGACTATGTCTTGCAGAAGTGAAACATCCAGAGCTTCGTGAGAGCTTGTGCAGAAGCTGTAGCGGTGTCTTGGACAAGGACGAGGACGTGGAAGTCTTTTGAGCTAAGAGGAGAGCTCGAATGGCGTCGATAATGCTTCTACTCTGTTTCCCTGTAGTGGTAGTGGCGAGTAACGGACCGGCCATTGTCGACGATGGTAGAAAGACTGTTGTACGAGACCAATCGTCTGTCCTATATGCTGTGTGGAGGAAGTCTGGGAAAGGGTAGAATCCATTGCGTTCGACTGCGCATGTGATCTTGCCGATTTATGCTCTAAGCTCTACTTTCATTGAATAGATGAAGTTCTTCTGCGCCATGTGCAAAGTCTGCTGTATTCTGATATGTAGAATACGAAACATTGAATCCCACAAGCCGCATTTTGAGAAACTACCAATACTGAAGAGGGAGGTAAAAAAGACGGAAGTCCAGGTTTTGAATGATGCTTGGCGAAGAATGACTTTGCGAGTCAGCTACGTCGCGGCCAGCGAGTTTATCGTAGCCAAATTCGAAAGTCTGTGCCATATCTAGGTGTTTTGAGAACAGCAGACCGTTTAAATCTCTAAAACAGTCCATGTTTTCGTTTCTTGGTCGCATCGTTAACCAAAGAAGAACGGCATGTGTTATCTTCGCTCACACACTTGTGCTCCGGCACAAGTTTCAAGCCAAGTGCGTATCGTCGCCCCACTATAGTACGGTTGGAACCTGACGTCAGAAGCGCACTTTCATAGTAGCTTTTGCGTTCCAAAACAGTGCTCTCATCTCATCCTTCGTATCGTACTGAAAACCATCATATGACATATTAGCAAGTACCCGTACACGATATCCTGAAACCACTTTTCTAGTCAGACCATGAGAGAAGCATGATGGTGTACAGGGTCCCCGTTCATCACTCCCCAGAGCGTGCATTCAAAACCATCAAGGGTCAAGCAGGTTAAACAAGTGCTGGCATCCACCCGTGACGGACTCATCGAGACTCTAACCAACTTGATTGTTCATGAATGTGTCGCCGCCCAATCATCCGGCAACCTAAAATTCAATGGCAGTCCATACTGTCCTTTGCAACGACCGGGAGTTGAGCAATGCTTGAGACCACACCGACCATACAAGCGACAATAGCACTCGTCGGCACGTGGGCACGCTAGTGTGTTAAGAGTCTTCAGATCGATACCTGCCCGTTCACTGCTATGTGGCAAAAACAAAATATGCCACATGTACGATAGTATTCGTCCAGCAACCTTGTCATCTTGAGGTGCAACGTCGTCTATCAGCCACTGCCGCAGCGCAACATATTCATCACGTGAGTGCTGCCATACACGCTCACGTGAAACGACAAATTGCGCGCAGCATTGAGCTCTGATTGTGTCGGAAAGGCCAAGATGTACCTGCTGCTCTGCGCCAGACTTTCCAGCATCAACACCACCGAATAGCACTGTAAGAGCTTGTGGCAAAGCCCTATCAGAGACAACGCGCGCATTGAACGGCTCTAAAACACTTCTCATTCTCGTTTCCAGGCTTCCTTGTGGAGGTGCGTTGTTCTTTGAACATGTACTTGCGCTCCAGTCGCAACGAAGATTGTGATAGCCTGTCGACTCCAATGCTGATGTCGTATTGAGTGAATTCAGGAGAGCTACATTGTCATACTCCGGATGGTCGTTATGCCAGGAGAACCGAGAACCGTGAACGAAGACTGCGCCTGCAGCAGGAATGGAGTGATAATTGTCAATCAGAAAGGTCAAGTAGGCCATCGCCTCGTGGCCCCGGTTGAGAGGAACTGGCAGGTAGTTTTGTCCAGATCTCGGCACCACATTGGATGAGATTGAAGATGGAAGGTCAGCTTGATAGATGCACAGGTGGTATCGGTTGGCAAGCAGATCCAGCCATGACGCTTCGCCATCGGTTGAAACGTGCGCAACCACTAAAGCCGGTTTTGATTGCTCAGCCAAGCCTGGACAGATGCCCTCTGTGTTGGGGAGAGATGCGGCCGCTGTTTTGTATCGTATTGTGGTCCAGGCGAAGGTTTTACTGCGCTCGGAGACTGGAACATTCAAGTACAAAATGACAAGAAGCACGAACAAGAATATGATCAGGTTGATTATCGAAGCGTTAGACCTCCGTCTCATGATGACTCTTTTCTCATGTCTCGATATCAAAAATGCTGGCCAACAATGAAAAGAGGTAAGAATCAAAGGTAACAAAAGTGGCACTTACAACCGGAATGAACGGAACCGCAACAGGGAGGGAATGAGGTCTTGTGAGCCCGAGCGCTTTGTA
This sequence comes from Neophaeococcomyces mojaviensis, assembly GCA_030247915.1. Taxonomy (NCBI): domain Eukaryota; kingdom Fungi; phylum Ascomycota; class Eurotiomycetes; order Chaetothyriales; genus Neophaeococcomyces; species Neophaeococcomyces mojaviensis. The sequence continues at coordinate 81,890 of JAPDRQ010000070.1, forward strand.
CGAAGGATCCGCAACGCCATGGACACTCACTAACAAGCTGGCTTAAGCAGGCTTACGAAGCAGAAGTCTTTCAGCTTGCTCGATCGCATCGCTACTACAATTCTTTCACCTTTCATCTAGGAAAGACCTGTAAAAGCAATATACAGCTTCATGTTCACTGCAACTCAAGTTCTCTCTCGCACTCTGAGATGAGTTGATCGTGTGCTGTATGTCATGCAAATGCGCGATTAATGACCAGACAGAAATAAGCATTGGAATTTAGCAGCTGGCTACATAAGCTTTTGAGCTTAGCTCGCTTAGCTCAAGCCCTCGACAAGGGCAGTACGAGTACTTCGGTTACATGACCGCTAAGCTTTTGACGGTGCCCCGCTGTTGAAGCACATGACTGTCTAATAATCCCAAGTTCACCAGCCAACAATTGGCAGTATCCCTCTCCACACTGTGCCTTGAGGCATGACCGTGCCCGGACTGTCCAGTGCCTATCATTGAACAGGCACCAGTGCTGCAGAAATTTTTAGTTTCAGCCTTATTTTTATTATCTCTTCGTCTGATAAGTTTCCTTCCAAAGCTCGTCAACTCATATGCCATTATTTGAATGACGACTCCATTTAACTAGCAAACACAACCCTCGCTCCAGAGTACTTGGCCTTGACCTTAGAGAAATCACTTCAATCGTTCATCCCCTTCTTGAAGATTCTCTGAGTGCAGAACATGACTGCTAGCACTTTGCTGTAACCATCTACAAGATTCAAGGCCGACGCCATCATGCCGGCAAACAGTAGCAGTCTAGCAGGCACTTCAGCACGGTTGCTGCTTCTGATAGGTCTAGTAGCGGCGCTCGCAACTTTTAAATTCATTGAGCGTCGGTCCCAAGGCCATCAAGCACACGTATACCAAGCTCAGCCTGATTATCACCGGCGCAGACCAAGAAGCAGAAGCAGAAGGAGACACCGAGGTAGGGGTCGGTATGAACGTGGTCAAGCAAACGACGGTTATTTTTATGCGGTGAATCAGGCACGTGGGCCGTACCATGACGAACCACCGCCGATGTACCAGGAAGACTTTGACAACGACGACGGTACCCTCATAGAAAATCCGAATGAAAACTACGTTGGAAATACCAGAGATCTTGTCAATGGGCGACCACAGATTGAACATCGATGGGACGATGATGACAGTACCCTGGTTGACGGTCCACGTGCTAGAGGTATGACAGGTAGAGGGCAGCTTCCATATGGCTGAATAGTTCCCATCCTACAAGCTTTGCGGACTTAAAGCGGCTTCGAAGATTCAAAGAGTGGTAGGAATTCGTCAGACAGCCGAAAATCATCATCCCAACGAATTTATTTGACAAGGTTGTTTCGATGATGTGTATGGCCAGTTGTTGGCTTTATTGACGCTATTTGCATCTCTGGCCGCAAAAGTCACCCGAACTTAGTAATATAAAAATCCTTCTGTTCCACCATTACTGTGCACCTTTCGTTGGTCAGCCAGACACAGATGCCTACAGCAGTTTCAGACTCTCTTACTATCATCATCACTACATCACCTACTCCGTCAGCACCCTCGACCGAACTATTATCGTCCGTTATCCAATCTTTCCATGACCACTGTCCAGACTTATTGAGTTGCCAAGTCATCGTCGTTTTCGATACTTACGACCACATTTCGCCTAAAGCACGCCTTAAGAAAGGGTATCTCACTCCTCAAGGAGCTAAGGACTATGATCAATACAAATCCAACGTCAAGGAATTGGTCCTGCGACAATATAATTCGAATGAGAACCATCTCTCTAACCAGAGCAGCAATCAAGCTGAATATGGTTCGCCTGGCTGCGCAGAGAACTTCGTTTCATTCTCAGCTTCACGGACTCAAGACAGCAGAATCGTCTTCATAGAGCCTGCACAACGCCTAGGCTTTAGCTTGGCTGTCCGGACGGCCCTGCGCACAGTCACCACACCTTATGTCTGGGTCCACCAGCATGACTGGACACTGTTAGCCCAAATCCCTATCGCGGCAATCCTTGAAGTTATGAAAGCTTCCGAGCCTGATGAAGAAGTGCCGATCAAATATGTCTGCCTACCTTCAATCCGTATGTTACAGTACGCGGTACAGTCTGATGTCCAAAGATTCCCAGCATTCAAGACTTTCACAGCTTCACTCAAGCGGTCGTTCGTGTTGCAATCCCAGGCTGAGCTAAGTGTTCCGCTGACACCACTTTTCTTCTGGCATGACAAGCCTCACATCGTCTCTACGACCCACTATCTCAATCGTGTCTTCCCGTCACGACTTGCAGTGAGACGAGGGGAGTTCATAGAGGACACCGTTGGACAAAAAGCACGAAAGCAGATGAAGGAGGGGCAGTGGCATAAGTGGGCTTGTTGGCTGTACTATCCTAATGAAGGGAAACAGCTGTGCTTAAAGCATTTGGACGGGCGGGTCTGGCGAGGAGTCGAAGGCGAGATGAAACAGAAAATGTTATGGAAGGCGCAAATGCAAATTGAAGGCACAGCCAAATCTGAGCTTCTGCAGGTTGAAATGCATGATGCAGAGGCCGACCTGAAAGGTCTGTTTGCGTCATTGACCTCAGGGGTAGAGAGAAATTGCTGAGCACAAAGAGAATACATGTAAGCATTGCTCATCCATTAAGACACTCTCCGATATTTGGGTCTGCTTGGTCAACAGACTGCCAAAAGATACACCGTTCCAGCTTTCGAAAAAACAGTCGCTATGGCACAGGCCATTCGTTGAACAGACACATGCAGATTCTGATGCAGATAAATGGCCTTCAGCGTTTGAAGCGGCTAACAACTTTGCGTTTCTGCGCGTTGCTTCGGCTCGAAGGCTTCAGGCATCGGAAGTGCTCCGTGCGGGGGAAGTTTCGGGGTCAATCTTGCTCCAAGAGAACCGCCGCAAATACGCCGGGTGTATCATCCTCGGAAGCTGGATGGACAGATTTGAGTCTTATTGAAGCAGAGCTTCATGAAAATTTCTGAGACTTTCCGTAATCTGCAACTGTTTCTGTCATAATCTTGAGATGGCGACGTTAAATGGCGCTGGCACCGGCGGCTCTACTGCTGTACAAAGGAAATCGATTATTGTGACTGGTGGTGCCAGTGGTATTGGTCTTGCTATCACTCGACATTTTGCCGCAGAAGGACACGATATAGCTGTTTTAGACGTCAATGGAGCAGAAGGACCATCAGTCGTTGAATCGATTGCCAAAGAAAACCCTATATCAAAATTGACATTCTCGAAGTGCGATGTTTCATCCTGGCAGGAACAAGCAACAGTATTCAAAGAAGTTTTCAATCAACATGGAGGACGACTTGATATAGTCATGGCGAATGCTGGAATTTCTGAACGTGGTGCTAGCGACTTGGTGGCTGTTGAGAGTGCAGAACCAGCCCAGCCTCGGCTTGGCACAGTTAATGTCAACCTGGTTGGTGTCATGTACAGTATGTCTTGCACTTCTTCACGTTCCCGGAAGCAGGCTGATTAGGAATCTTGAATCAAGGTGTCAAGCTGGCGGTTCATTACATGAACAAAAACCCGGCTAACGATGCGATAAGCCGTGGGTCAATAATCTGTACAGCATCGAACGCTGGTGTATACCCTTTCCCCATCGCACCAGCGTATGCCGCAACGAAAGCCGGTGTTATTGGTCTAGTCAGATCATTAGCAAGGCCGTACGAAAAATACAAAATTCAGATCAACGCGTTAGCTCCGGCGGTGCTTGGTGAGTAAACGAAGCTTGAATCAAGACCGCAGCTGACGCTCGTGTAGAAACGAACATTGCACCAGATAAAGCTTTGTTCAAGAACATGATCCTGACACCGTTCTCAACTTTGACGAGAGGGGTTTCTCAGTTCATTAGTGATCCATCGGTAACAGGTGCCATTGCAGAGATTCACGGTAATAGCGTTACCATCAGAGACCCTCCTAACTTCGTCGATGAAGATAGTGCAAAGAATCTGGAGACATTCTGGAATCTGGGATATGCCTGAGACATTCAAAACTTGCTTTCAAACTGAGAAGGTTAAGGAGTGGCTCCTTCCAAGCTGATTTCTCGAACATATTACTTTTGCAACACGTATTCAGCTGGTTTTCCAGGGCATTTCCGATCTGTGTTCTCTTCGGTGCCAATTTAGAACTCTTCAAGCATGACTACTAATGTGTTTTGCAACATCCTCCAGCCCAAAAATCAAATTCAAGGTAGCACTACCTACCATTCAACTATGGATGTCTGTCCCACAATATCCGTCCTAACTTCACCGAAACATGCATGACATATGCTTACACCTGAAGTCAGAGTTCAGAGCCTTCCATCTTCGCAATAGCATCCTCCACCTCTCTCTCCCATCCTTTCGACGATGCTGTTGTGAAAGAATCATTGCTCTCGCTCTCAGCCAATTTTGTCAACTCCTTCCCAACATCCGTTTCGCTCAACCCAAATCCCCCAAAAGCTGCTTCCTCATTGGCAACAGCTGCAATTTTCCTTATAAGTACATTGACAACACTCTTGACAAGCACATCCTTCTGCAGGTCTGCCACTCGCCACTCAACCATATGACAGTCGTACATGTACTCCTCCAAGGTGGTCTGCACAAAGTCGTCCTTACGAAGCTCAGCGATAGACATGAGCCACTCGCCAGCTTTTCTGTGATAGCTGTCTGAAGCTTGCTCTAGGTCTTTGAGGTTGGGGCGTTCGAGGGCTTTAGCTGCTGATTCAACGAGTTTGGGGAGCTTGCTAAGAAGTTTGAGGAGTAGAGCGAAAGGATCAGGTTTGGATTCAACAGTATCAGATGCTATATCTATGGAGAGTGTTAGACAAACATGAAAATTATCACTTGGTGGTATAAAAGGTTAGCTACCGCCATGTTACATACTTTTCGTCTTTTTCAAACCACTTTCGATCTCTTTCTTAGCATCCTCAAAATCGGCATTACCGGTGTGACCGATGGCCATCTCTGCAATGATCATTCGGACTGCAAGCTCTGGAGAACATTGTCAGGTAAGTAAACAGTGAACAGAAATTGAATGTCGCACCTTTTGCCTCAGCGACAATCTCCTTTTTGTTCATAGTTGCCATGGTGGTCTTCACTAATTAAGGTTGTCAAAGAATCAAGTAGACCAGAGATGAAAGCGAGGAAACTGTCTAGGCTACGGTCTCTGGCATTGCGTACCCGGATCCTATGATGTCGCCCTGTCAACAGCACGGTCGCGGATTATTCTACTGGTTCGCAATCGAAGGACAGTATAGGTGAGAAGAGTACCAATCACTAGAGCGCTAACATCATTCAGCCATTGTTGAGATGGATGTTTCCTGTGGCTCACAGTATGTCAGACAAGTAAAAAGGTTATTGCTACTGCTTAGAGGAAACCAGATGACACGTGAAATAGACAAGCTCAAGACGATGTTCCGCAGAGATAATACAGTGTTTACTGTACTCCATTAAGGGCATAACGATTAAAGGGAGATTCAAAACGAAGCTCTAGGATGAGGAATCTGCGAAGGGATGTAAGCGAGGAAATGTAGGAATGGTCTGCGAGATTTCAATATCCTCGACTACATGAAGGTTCTTTTGTGTCTTCGTCTGATAGAGCTCAATGCTGAAAATATCTGTAACATAAACCAAACACCCTCAAAGCACCTTCTTATGGCCTTGACACAAGCAATGGCACCAAAATCCTGACCACAGCTCGAATTGTAATTGAGGGATGACAACTTTTCGTAATCATACCTCCTCCTAAATGACAGTGTTACAGTCAGTAGCCTCGACTTCACTTGGAAGCCAGCGTCATGCACCAGAGAGGGATCAGGAGGCTGTATCTGTCCTTGTCTTCCTAGACAACCTCGACTATCATACTGACACTCAATCAACTTCTAAAAGTTGTGCGTTGATGCGACATCTTACATGAACTAGTATGCTACCTGAATATTCTCCAGAGGTGCATTGGAGATTTTGGTCACAAGCTCAAGTACATGTAGCCTCACATGTATGCTAGTCCTTTGATGCTGCAACTCAGTCGTAAAGCCTGAAAATCCAGATTATCGATTTCTCATCACCTAGATGGTATTGTGCTCAACCTCTGTACTCAGACTAGTCGAGAAAGAACATTGCAGGTCATGATGTGATCTTTGATTCTGCGATTCAAAGTACACTTGTTGTGCAGATGCCAAGGAATGATTAGTCAGTAAACATTAATTTTTCTTTTCATATCGTTGGTCATTCGGATTGCCATCATTCTCGAGGTGTCTGAATTCATAATGAACCACTGTTGTTACCACTACATAAGCTCGCCGTAGGTTCTAGGTGATATATGGTTCTGACTCTAGCATGATGCTGCTCTTCACCTCGTCACTCCGTGCCCCCCTGCGCTCCAATAATCTTGACCAGCAACTCGATTTCCTTCCGCAAGAGCTCACTATATATGAGATTATTGCAACAATTTTTATATTCGTTTGGCGACAATTACTATACATTATCGGTTTACGCAGTGATAATTCAATCAAGACAACCATAACGGGTGACGAGCAATACATACTCCCGAAGCTTGAACTATTGGCGCCCTTCCGCATCAGCAGAACAGACCTCAAGAGATTTGAGGAAGCCGTCAGTACCACAGAAAATCACGATCTATTGGATGACCCAGCTCAGATATGCCTCTTCTTGTCTGCACTCAGCGAGCCTGCCATGCTTTTGCTGCTCAGTCACCCTGATTGCCCTATTCGACCATTAGGGTCTGTCAATGTGCGCAATAGGTTTGAGCTATCCACATCCGCAGTTCTCAGTTGTCGAAAACTGCTTGAGCTCCAGACGTGTGAGGTACATGCCAGATTGCTTCCTGAGACGCGTAAGGTTAAACGTGGATTGGAAATCGATATCCAGGTGGACATCATTGATCTCACAGGCGGAACGGAACATAAGGTTTTCCAGCAAACATTTACCATGCTACAGTTCATGCGGTTCAAGACCAGATCTATGGCAATACCTCAAGTTGATCTCTATACAGCTGATACGGCATGGTTGAAGGATGTTGCTGGTACAACAAACTTTCAGATGAGTCTAGTTAGTCCGAGAGCATGGGCAGCTATCTGTAAGGACTACAATCCAATTCACATCTCAAAGCTCGCAGCTAGACTCTTCGACTTTCCAAGCGTCATTGCCCATGGTAACCATGCGTTGGCTATAGCTCTTGCAAGCTACCATAATACAAGCCGAAAGCATTCTATAGATTTCAAGAGGATCACAATAGAGGTACAATTTCGTCGGCCCATTGTCCTTCCCACGAACAAAGGTTTGAGATTGAAATCAAAGCAGGATTCAGCTGATGCTGAACGCTTTTGGATCGTTCAAGGTGAGAAGATTTGTGTCGTTGCTTCGGTAGAGGGTCTATAGATATTATAGCAACTGATAACCTAACTTTTTAAGAGCGAAGTAATGTGTGGTGAGACTCTGGGCTGCCCTCATACTGGAGCAATATCACAACACCCTAGGCATTGAGTCGCAGAAATTAAGAGAATGTGGAAGTGTCAACAATGCTAGCCTGAAGTACTAAATTTCGTTTTCCAGAATCCAAGTCATACAATTTGGTCTCCCAGTCTGAACTGGGAATGGGAGAAGGAGAGTCAAAAATAACAAGATTGGGAGCAAATCAATATCTCTACCCTAATTGAGATATCAACTCAATTGCAGCTGCTAAGATTCTTACTGTTAACACGAGTCAGCTACACTTGTACTTCGCTGGAGTGATAATATCAATCACATTTAAATCCTTGATGTAAGAATTCGTTATAGACCAAGCAGTCAATAATATGCATGACCATTACTGTTGATTGAAGAATCTAGTGACATGGTTCCGAGACGGCCTTCGTTGGTCCGTTGGATTGGGCTGTTCGCCAGTGCTAGAACGAGAGTGGTTTTGGTCACGGCTGCGATTTGTGTTAGACAGTCGCTGCTGCTGCTGCTGCTGCTGCGCAGAGTTAATGGCATTGATTAAAGCTAGAGCATATTCAGCTTCCGCACGTTCTCGTGCACGTCTCAGGCTAGCTCGAACCGCTGCTGCATTATCGTCGTAGTCGTGGTCATTACATGGGTAAGGGACGTGAACTCTGTCCGCCGCACGTCGGCTTTCGCGACAGTCACTTTTTCGGCATGGAAACAGAATGCGCTGAGGGGTCCGACAAAAACAATTGTATTCGATGTAGGCAGTGTAACACATCTTTTGTGTGGATTTCTGGTGGGCTATGTTTTCTGAATGGGTAATTTGAGTAGTGGTTCTCTTGATTGCAGGTTTGTTGCGATGGGCTTTTGGCTTCTGAGGTCTATCATCGTGAGGCTGGCTGGCTTAGTTTTGTAGATCTGGTAGAAGAATGAGTTGTTGTTCCTGCAAAGAAAACCTCATTCATTGTCTCGTTGTTGGCTTCACATCGTGTGCAACAAGCTAAAATATCTCATAAGAAGGGCATGAAGTAGCATTTTATCTTGCACATCAGGTAATAATCAGGTTCTTTCCTTTTGTTTGAATATTGGTTAACTTCACAATGAAAATAAACTTGTCTAGTCATGATGCATGGACCAAGTGCTCTATCTGTCTCGATAGACTGTGTAAGAAGATGCATCAAAAAGTACTGTCGCCAAAGGCGACGATAAGACAATTATAAAAAGTTCGATAACACGTGTTAGGCCGCACCACCTCCAACCAGAATATCTGACAATTGGCGACAAGAATCACATCTCGTCCCATCTTTTCATTTCCCTTCAAGGGCTTTTCATCTTTTTTCTTGGCTGTCCTGGTGTTTGGCAAGAGTATCTGCTGCCATGACCTGTGACCCTCTTGTCAGCTCTTAAATCTCACCTATGACTCATGTCAGCATAGGGTTGTACCCACAAAATTGGTCAATGACATCTTAGAAAGAGCTCGAAGGCGTTTTTGTCAACTACTCAGTTTTACAAGAATGCAACTACATAAACTGTCGTTGTGCTATCGTTCCTTCTCCACCTCTACCACCATACCAGTGCTTCGAGCGCACGCACTCCTATCAGACCTTCCATAACCCACAAACCACTGAACTCCTGATGCGGGAGATCATATTCTCATAGCGCTGGAGAAAACGAATTTGATATAATCCTTGCTTCTGGAACCATGTCGACCGACGAGTCTGCTAAGAGCCGCTCCCAACTCGGAGACAATGGCTTTCCCAAAATCACAGGAAAGGTCAATGATTTTCTCTATCAGCTCCAGGAACTTAAAGACCAGCAACAGCATCTCGACTTTGTTCCCATCGTCGGCACGGTAAAATTGCACGGAATGCACGCAGACATTCTCTTCAGCCTTACAGGAGTTGCAAAGCGAGACTCTAAGTCGTCGAATGAGGATCCCCTCGAAACTGAACTCGCTAGCGCAGCAGCGGCTCTTAATCTCAGTGAGAAGGGCCTCGAAGAGTGCGGAGTTAGCTTTCAGTCTCGAAATGTGCTCTGTGATGCTGAAGCATCGAATCACGGTTGGCCAAGAGATATCGCACGGCATCCGGATGCATTACAGTATCTCAAGACCCGGGTAATGGAAAGATACCTGTCTCGTTATCCTGGCGCCAGTATAGACCGTACACAACCTCTGATAATCGCTGGAGAATGGATCGGAACAGGTGTTCAGAAAGGTGTCGGCATCTCCAAACTCTCACCACGATTCATCATTCTCGGCATCAAAATTAATGGCCAGTGGCAGCCAGATGACGATTATAGTGATATAGAAGCTAATAAAGCCGGAATATTCACTATTCATCGTGTACCGCAGTTCAAGTTCATGTTTGATATGTCAGACATCAGTGAGAACAACTACGTACTGCTAGACATGCAGCGTATCGCAGATGACGTCGAGTTCTGCTGTCCCTACGCAGCCCACTTTGGAATCGAAAACTCCCGTGGCGAGGGCGTGGTATGGAAGATTGGCACTCTGGATGGCATCACTAACCCCAAGTGCTGGTTCAAGACAAAGGGACCTATCAGTGGGCCAGAAAATCGGATTGATCCACAGAGCATCACGAGAAATGCAGAGAAGAAGCTCACTGTAAATTCTGCAAGTGAGAAATGGGTGAGCAAGAGACGTGTGGAGCAAGGCTTCGAATACTTACTAGAGCTGGGCCTTGAGCCAAGCAAGGAGAGCATGAAACAGTTCATCAATTGGGTAGTGCAAGATGTGATGACTGAGGAAAAGAGCGAGATCGATAAGATAAGAAGCCAATACTCAGATGCTAGTCGATTGGTGAAGGCCAAGGTGGGACAGCTGGCCCGAGAAAAGTACTTCGAAACTATGCGGGAAGTGGGCATTGACTCCTTCTGAACAATTGTGAGGCTGGTTGAATGGTTGGAGGCATGGACTTCGCAGGAGTTCTCGGGGTAATTCATTTTATACGTAGAGTTTGTTAAGCGAGCACCCATCGTCAAAAACTAAAGATAGGAGAGGAGACAAGTATTGTGGTAGCACATTGCTTTTCAATACTGTTCAGAGCTATCTAGCTAATCCATATATGTGTCTGTTGTACGTAGTAGAAGTGACTTCACACAGTATGAGATACTGCATCGATCAGGCAGCTCGTCAGTCGGTCGAAGTTTCTCGGAAGAAGGTTCTGACTGTGTAATGAGCTTTGCGTTACCTTGTCCAGCCATAACTTCTCTCATATAGCACGTTCAGCACCACCACCCAATCTGCGAGTTACTGGTTTTTCCACTATAACATACTCTCTAGTGCTGGATCTATGATGAGATATGAAACAATTCTCATACAACTGTAGAAGTCTTTTCCTTCTAGCCGCTCCACATTGAAAGATCTTGACACTATCACGCAGGCTGTTGCGACTGCTTCGCGCTAAGAATTGTGTTTAAATAAGAACATGCAGCTCGCGCTTTCGGGATAAGTGGTTTTAGGTAACTCATGCTCTTATGCTCTCCCTGAACATCTTGAACAATCAACAGTATTTGTGCAGTTATTCTTCGGAAATACAAGCGGCTAGAGCAAGGTTCCTGAAAAGTTGGTTCTTCCGGATATAGTTCCTCGAGAAGCGCTCGTAAATCGTTATAAGACTCTGTCAATAATTCAATGCATTGTTTAATGTCTTCTGCGGGCTTCAAATTGAAATGACAGACCGCTGAGTAGGGATTCGCGGCAGTGAGTGCTTCGATTGCCCAGGCTCTGTTACAAATTTCTTCTAAGATCCCGGTTTTGTCGATTTGGGGAGCTTGTTCTTCAGGAGGCGGTTCCTGCTGACTTCCGGGAACCGATATAGGACCATGATAGCGCGGAAGAAACGAAGGCCCGATCATACATCGTGAATCGGAAGCGGTACCCTCAGGGATAGCGTAGAATTCAGCTCTGCTGAGTTGTCTGCCAGACATCTTTCTAGATTTGAGTCGTTTCTGTTTGGCTATAAGTGATAGGATTTTGCTTCGTCCAAGCTGGAGTACTGAGTTTTGCGGACTGTATATTCTGGTGAAGGTGTCAGTGTATGCAACTGTGCAGCTCTATATAAGCTCGCATGGCAGCTGTTGTTTGTTTTCAAGTCAGAAGATCCATGTCTAAACATTGTATTACTCGAAGCGTTATGATGATTTGGTGAGTCAAGTGAAGGACGATCGAAATGTTTCAATTCATTTAAATATTGTGACTTTTCCGTAAGTCAACCATGGCTCACGCACTTCACACGCGGTCGAGTAAAAATCTGCTGATGACTGTAGTATGGTCCTGAAGCTGTTGTGTCAGGGCGGATTGGGAGCTTGTAAGCAGATTTAAAGGCAGTACGTAAGCTGATACGTGTTCGCTTACCAAACACAGCTACACTCCAGGTTGACAGCAGCTCTGGTGGCCTCGTGGAAAGTAGCTGGCCAAAAACTCTGACCCTCATACGGTTACCAAACATTCAGCGTATTGGAACAATACTGCCAACACCTTAAGTGAAGGTTTTATCTTTGTCAAGTGGAGCTTGAACATATACTCGATGCTTGAGAGTAGTGGCTCATTGCAGATGCATGCTATATGGAACCACTTTTGTCACACGGGTAATGACAGGCTTCAACCATTATGGTAATCGGTTCGCTAATGATGTACCATCAACTTTCAGTAATCAAAGAGAAAGTGCTGAGCCGAACTCAGGATCCACTCCAGAAGTGAATACTGATAGAAAGAAAGCAATAAGTATAGTTGTAACGCACCATGAGCTTAGCAAAGCTAGCACTGCACTATATAAGGGCTCACCGGCCTCTTTATATAACCCACCTAGCTTCAAAAATTCTGTGCACCTCGAAATCTGGTCCTTTACCAGTTTAGATACAAGCAACACCCATATCAGCTTTTTTTACTTTTAATTACCTCGAGGCTTTATCTGTATAACTATTCTAGCACTCGAAAATCCCTCAACAGCCACGCATGGCTATCTTATCCACCACCATTGCCTGTCAATTCAAGAGAGTAACTCGAAAGACTGCACTGTGCAGTATTACCGAAAGTTTGTTAGGGATCTCGCCACGAGACAGAGAGCTCCCAGGTAGCCAGCCCCCGGCATGGTCCTTATTCTACCTCATAGCTTCTTCAGCTGCTACCATGAAGTGAATACTCAATCATATACTAGACTACTGATCATCAATCCCTTCCTGGTTTTAATATGGATGGAGCTACATGTGGCTTATTTAGAAACTCAAGTGAAGACATTGATGGCAATTCATAATGCCCTTCGGATCCGGATCCGAACCATCACTGCGATCTTTAGAGCAATCGCTGTGTGCCCGATGATGAGTCAAAGCTTCGCCATGGCCTCGACATGTCTGTGACGATGGAAGACTATTTTCCAGATTTGTATACTGTAGGTAAAACATGTCGATCTACTCTACGGCCATCACTAAAAGTTAGTCCTTGGTGTTACAAAGTTTGATGGCTAAGGCGGCGGTACCAGTGATCATGAGTCCCAGAAGGCCCACTTAGGGCAACGATGCTCGTCAGCAGGAGCCGATGTACTTCTAAAATACGTGTAATAGCTACGCTGCCTAGGATGAACAACAACTATACATCGTGAGGATAAGGACCTGGCTGAGAGGTGACAGCCAAATGATATTATGGTTGAAAAGGGTATATGGAAGAAGCTGAATACATTGACTTGAGTAGATCGGGAGCTACGCATACCATGTAAAATAGTTCGCCTAATGTTCGAGCAAGGCAAAAATGTTTTCATAACTCAGCCACAACACTGTTTGACATGCATTCATACAGCATGCTATTTGTAATCAGTCATTCAGCTGCAGCTGCTCTAGCCACGAAACTCTTTCAGAATAGCAACGGCGCTTCTGAACTCGACGATCTCGAGGTTGTGCTCATCAGCACGAGTAATCACCTCCTGTGTGCAGCCTCGGAGTTCCTCATTGCTCATACTCATACACGCTGTAAGATTATTCCAGGAGTTGACAACGGCTATCCATGTCTCTTCGACTCTGTCAAGAAGCAATTCCTCCTGTTCCCGGAGAGCATATTCAGTTTGTCTCGTATCATCATAGCTTGAGGTTGGAGCACGATCCAGGACCAGAGGTGGTCGCCGTGCAGATCTTCCGTCCTCATTCGAGACACTGTATTCGCAAACGTTTTCGTCACTGCTCGAGTCTTGTGAAGGGTACTCCTTCTCTGAGTCGGGTCCGCTTTGATACTCAATGTCCGAAAAAGGAACCTGATGTTGTGTGTTTTGTGCATGGTTCCTGTACTGGTGAACTGACGGATCATTGGAGTGGTTGACATTCCCTCTACCTGGCAACTTCTCGTACTCCCCGTATCCTTGTGGTGCAGAGTCAGGTCCACAATCCGTGTAATCATGGGATGGTGGAGGATTGGATGTGAGGGATCTTGCCCTTTGCCTGGGGTACTCAGTTGGGCGATAGGGATTGTAAGAACTCCTGTCTTAACTAACACGGAAAGAATGATTTCTTTGCCTCATCTTTCGCTCCTCAAACTAACTATGTGTGATGATAGACGCCTATCAAATGAAGAAGTCAAGATGTATTTGAGTATGCGGCTTAGGGATTCTTGTCCCACACTTGAACCCGGAGCGAGTGAGCTTGCACTTATACTTGGTCAAAATGTGTTCGAGTTGGCTGCGATTGTGACAGTGGAGCATAGGAAGCTGTTTTCTGGTGACAGGCATTTCCAAGGATATATGTCATGTTCTCAAAACTGCATTCAGCGAAAAAAAGTTAGCAATTCAAAGAGCCGTTCGAATGTTCATTACACTCAGTCACGAAAAAATACCCTCGTTCAAGGAAGCACAGTCACAATCAAACAGCCTATAACCTCTAAACATTCGCTAGTCTCTGAACTCACGATGTGTCATCCTCTGGGTTTTCCTGACCTCCGACTTTTGACTCAAGAGGTATTTGCAAGGTCATTGTATAGGCAATATATCGTTTGATGAAGAACTCGGATCGTTTGCCATGACAATAGTAGCTGAAGGTGGGATTTTAATGAGGTCTAAATGAGACGAGCTAAGTTTTCGGAACTTGCAAGCCACTGGATCTAGCATCATCGTTAAACGGCACTCTTTGCCCAGTGTATCATCCTAAATAAATTTTCGCTATTCAAAGGCCGAACAGAAAATCGGAGCAATACCACGCACTTCATGTCCGCCAGCCACACGAAAACGTATCGTTCATTGTAATTAACAATACTGATAAGATTGTTAACCACACTGATCGTCTGTCCAAAATATCAAAATCCGGAGCGGAAAAAGCTATCTCCCGTTTCACCCTCTTCGTAACGCTAATCTAAATAGTGCTTAGCTTACTTTCTGCATCATGAGTTCGACAGGTTTCATCTCGCACTGGTCTACGGCTTCAGTGTTGACAAGCCCATGTTGTCAGTTGAGCCTGTGCTCACAGCACGACCGTATGTGTTGCTACAGGCTTGAAATCAGATCGTGGTGCTCTGATAAATAACGAACATCTTTCACGATTCGATGCGTTCCAGTGCGTGTGAAGCGATATGAAACTCGTGCTACTAGCTGTGGCACGAACCAGAGCATGTTTAAATATCCATTCAAAATGTAGTGAACATACTTATATGTTCGACAGAGCCTGATGGCCATTGTGTATCTCACAGTATTCTGGCAAATTCGTGAACCCGGACATTTCACGTCATCTTCCATGCGGGGTTTAAATCTCCGCCCGAGGACAACAGTGTATCCAACGCCAAAGCAATAAGTACAAATGGCGCCATGTGAGGATCAAAAAGAGTCCAGCTCCACGCGTACTGTTCACAGCAAGACCAAATCCATTAGTATTGAAGTATTTCAACTAAAAAGTAGGATCTCGAATCAATCCAAATGTCTTTCAAAACAGATCTCTTCATCAACGGGGAGGTAGGTCTCTTGCATAAACCCCACAACACGAGTACACTTCATTGAGCTCAAGTGGTCGGACATGGGACTCTTGTCTTACTTTCATCCTGCATTCTCATCATAACTCTGCCTCAACTTACTGAATGTCTAGTACGTCCCCTCCTCCACCTCCGAAACCCTCACAATCCACAACCCCAAAGACGACACCCTCGTAAGCGACAAAGTCCAAGCCGCATCCGAAGCCGACGTCGACAAGGCTGTGGCAGCCGCCAAAGCGGCTCTCCCGGGATGGAAAGCCACAGCTGGCGCCAAACGTGGCTCAGTCATGCTCAAATTTGCCGACTTACTTGAAGCAAACGTCGATCGCTTGGCAAATCTCGAATCGATTGCTATGGGACAGCCAGTTAGTCTTGCAAAGCGCATGATTCTTGGCCCTGTTGCACTATGGCGATATTACGCTGGGTATGCAGGTAAGGTGGCAGGAGAGAGCTATCCGCCTGACGGCGAAGATGGACTGTACAAGATCGTGCAGTATGAGCCGCTTGGTGTGTGTGCCGGCATTTGTGCATGGAACGGAAGTCATGTCCTCGCAGCATGGAAGCTAGCGCCTGCAATGGCGGCCGGCAACACCTTCGTGCTCAAGTCTTCCGAGAAATCACCAATAGCTCTAGCCCAGTACGGCGATCTGCTCAATGAAGCAGGCTTCCCACCAGGCGTCATCAACATCGTCACCGGTGACGGTAAAGTTGGTGCCTTGCTCGCAAGTCACATGCAAATAGCGAAGATCGCATTTACCGGCTCCGCAACTGCAGGGCGAGCCGTGCAGATCGCGGCCGCAAAGTCAAACCTCAAGCGTGTCACGCTCGAACTTGGTGGAAAGTCGCCAGCGCTGATCTTCGATGATGCAGACATCGAAAATGCAGTCCTCCACTCCAGCGAGTCCTTCCTGCGCAACAGCGGCCAAATCTGTTTCGCCGCATCGCGTGTGCTTGTTCAAGAGGGCATCGCACCGGATTTCATCAAAGCCGTCAAAGTCGCATTTGAGAAAGCAGCGGAGAAGATGGGTGACCCAGCCGCCATGGAGACGTTGTTCGGTCCGCTGGCCGACAAAAAGCAGTACGATCGTGTCATGGAGTTCCTGACCAGCGCGAAGGAAGAAGGCGTACAAATCTTGACCGGCGGTGACAGGAAAGGCGACAAGGGCACGTTCGTTCAGCCAACTGTGCTCTTGAACCCAGATCTCAAGAGTCGAGTTTACACTGACGAAATCTTTGGGCCGGTGATAAGTGTACGCACGTTCAAGACCGAGGAGGAAGCGGTGCAGTTGGCAAATGATACACAATACGGGTTGGGTAGTACGGTTTACACTAGTGATATCGGGAGAGCGTTGAGGGTTGCTAGTGCACTGGAGGCGGGAACTGTCAGCATTAATACAGTACATGCTACGAGCCCCCAGACCCCATTCGGAGGGTTCAAGCAGAGTGGGTATGGTAGGGAGAGTGGAGTTGAGGGCATCAAGAATTACTTGCAGGCGAAGACCATTCATGTCAACATGAAGCTGCCGGTGAGAGCAAAATAGCGCGCTCGTCACGAGCAATAGCGAAGCTGGTAGTTGGTTCGGCTAATACAGCCTGAGGCAGCATCTGAATCGTTTGCTGACATTCACTTCGCTCCGGTCCGAGGTTGAATCCATAAACGTGGAGCATCGTTCGAAGAAAAAACTAGCGAAGAGCGCGTGACATCTGGTTGACACCATATATGGAGATGCGGGACATGGCAGCAAGCGAAGGCCTGTCGCCAAAAACATCCATTGCAAGATGTGGAGCTCTGCCCCTAGTTCCCGCTAACGCAGGGGAAAAGCTTGACATTTTCTGCCTTATCAGCAACACCTCACATTTAGATCGCATTTTGAGCACAGAGCTTTTCATTCAATGCATATGATACGTTGTTTGCGAGATCAAGCTGTTCCTTCTTTCGGCACAAAAGACGTCAAATGCTTGACCGACATCCCTGAGGTCTCACACGAGGTATGGGCGGTCGTTGAGTTGACTCGCTAAAAGAGGGTGGTGGCTTGTAGCCAAGGCACGAATGAAACCAATCCTGGTGTTGACAGAACCGCTAGATCACACGGGGGTGTTTCAAGCTGAGGTACATCAATTTGGGCCAAAAGGAGCGAGGGCAGGAAGGCTGTCGACATGGCGATAGGACGTGCATGAAGGAGTTCGGTCACTGGTTTACTTCAAATGGTGGTGGTTTCTTTGCCTCTGCCTGTAACTCATTTGTCGCAAACATATGTCTGTCACGATGCCAACCCTCAAGTCATTCGCTTTCCTTGTGCTTTTTGTCGTGTCTGGTGTACTCGGCGATGAATTTCCTCTGACACGATTCCCTCTTTACACCCAACTCACACAGGCTGCTGCGTACTGCGCATCGTCCGTGTCCCGAACGTACCGTGTCTCTTACGGTTGCGACTCGGTCACGCCCGCCGGCTGCCTGTGCACCAACGCTGTTAGCTCCTCCAAAGTCGCCTACGCCATCCAAAGCTGTATAGGCGACTATTACGATCGCTCTATTCTCACATCGGCGACCCAATTATGGGCCTCCTATTGCCTTACGAATGCCGGCGTATCAGCTCAAGACGAGACGATACTCCAAGATATTCCCCTTTACACGCAGGCGACATTCACCGTAGGATACTGCGTGGAGCGGCAGACGGCGTTGTTCATTACGAGTTTTGGGTGCGATGATTATACCAAGGCACCGTGTATGTGTGGGAACAGTGCGAGTTCGATGCGGGTGAACGACGCAATTCAGAGTTGTGTTGGGACGTATGTCGACGGAGCGCAAGGAACTGCGAGTGCATTGTGGAGCTCGTATTGTGATTTGAACCTGAAGCAGCCGGCCGTGAGGAGTGTTGGTGCACCAGTTTCCGTATCTGGTAAGTAGTGGATAGTCAGTGTTTTGCTGATCAGGCTGACGAAATTGTTTAGCAACTCTGACTGCTAGCGGTTCTGGTTCGACACAGACAGGATCGAAAACAACGAGGTCTGCCGACAGTACCCCATTACAGACCTCGCAGAATTCACCATCCTCCCCGACAGACGAACAGGATACCAGCACAGATTCGAGTTCGAGTTCGAGTGGAGGACCGTCAATTAACTGGGAAGCGATTGGAGCGGTGATTGGTGTTGTTGGAATCATCGTGGCAGTAGGCATCGCATGGTGGACCAACAGGCACAACCAGTGGATCCAAAACGCCCTAGTTCATATGCGTCTAGGACAAAATCAGCGACCTCAGCATCATGGAATGGTTAATCTACAGGAGCATGATACGCCGAATATGTACGGTAATCATATGCCGATGCAGCCTCCGAAAGCCTGGGCATAATAGTTGATGTGGAAAGAGGAATGGAACTCACCCAAAAATAAGGGGTTTCCATATGATGGCTTAACGAGGTCTGAATACCTGTCCTGTATAGTTCGGCGTTGATCACACTTACGGCTGAATTATCCAATCCGAGCGGGGGCGTTAAGGAAAGAAGTGTGTTTTCTTAATTGTGACTTTTTGAAAGAAGTTGTGACTGTCAGTCTGAGTCCCAAAAAAATTGCAACATAAAGGCAGCCATATGAAAGATACAACTCCCTGTACTAAAGTGGTCATACGGGGAAAAGTGGTTTGTGTGTGTGCCAAAGGCATTAGTCTTTGAATCTGCCACTGTCAGCTACCCACGGCGAGTCGCGATCAGTAAATCGACCCAGGTGGAATGTCGTGGAAAGACGCTTGAGATTGATTCTTCGTGTTTGGGATTTTGAATTGTTCAGAAGCGTAGACTCAGTAAACAAGAACTGGTTTCCTCATTTCCAATATCAAGCCTTCTTTGGCCTTCCTCGTTTTGTGGCATTACCATCATTCGTTGGCGTCGAACTTGTGGCTCCTGCTCTCATAGCTCCAGCACTCACAACTTCTTCATCTACACGCTCGTCTTCTCGTTCTTCATCCCACTCTTTCTTTGCTTCCGGATCTGCCAATCCAACAACCTCAATATTGCCGGCTAACCAACGCCGTAGTGCTTTCTTGTCCAGGAAGCCATGTGTATTGAACCATTGGGTAAAAGAGCCTTCGATCGTCTGGTCATCCACAAATCGAGTGCCAGTTTTGGGTGCTTCGTAGCGGATTTTGAGCTTGTAGATTGGTTGGTGTTTCGTGACGGAGGATGACAGGGTGAGCTGTGAGAGATGTAGTATTAGCATGATGCTAGAAGTCAGAAATGGTGACCCTGTATCTGCGTTTGCGATACTGCGAACAGCTCCCGTTTTACCCTTCGTTTGTCTGGCGCTCCGCATTGCAGTGGTCTCTTCTTTTGCCTGTCAATTTCTGGTCTCGAACACCATAATTCAAGTGTTCGTTCCGAGGTCCCAGCCGCACGAGCGCTCTCCGGTGTGAAGTAAAGTATTGGAATGATTGCCTACCTTTTGTCCGCCCTTCCTTGTGCCCACGAACACCTTGCCGCTCTCGATTGCCCACGCCCAATATGTTAGGGCTCCATTTAGCAAGAAATATGCCACGCAGGCTGGTGCCGTATACGCTTTCGTAGCGTCCCATCCCAGCTTCCAGTCGGCGTAGAACAGTACACCTGCTATTGTAACAGCCACATAGCCAAGGACTAGTCGTACGTTTGTGAAATAGTGATTTTGTGTGAATTTGGAGGTCGAGGGAAGAGATGTGAGGATTGGAGCGAGGGCATCATCTGTCTGAGTCTTCAGGTCTGTTGAACACCGCCTTGGTTAGCACGAAGGATGCGGAATCAACCATGGTCTCTTGAATGCGTCGAGGGGGTAACGAGAGGAGCAAATTAGTAGAGACGTGCCTGTAAGATTATACAGAGAGATCTTCTGTGGAGGAGACGCCATTATGGCTCAGTATGTATGAGAAGAGTTAGGAACGAGGTCGTAGTTCCGTTAGGGTCATGCTGCACGTCTGTAGGGTACTTTGAATAGCCAGTCTGTCCGCAAGGCTACGTTCGGAAACTATTTCCGGTCAATCCTTGGCACGTGCTTGGCATCCTCGTGATTTCCGTGTGGTTTCTTCCTTGTGTGTGTAGAATGTTAGAAGAGGACTACATCTCATCACACTGACGTGGGCGAACTACAGACTAGACTGCAATGTGTCCCGTCGACTACAATATTCATTCGAGCGCCAGTCTCTAGGTCTACCACAACTCTTTCACTTGGACAATCCATCTTTGTGATCTGTACTTATCCCCAACCATCACTTTGTCATTCACTCGACGTGTTTCTAAACTTTCTCGATCCGCTAGTGAGATCTTTGACAACCAGCGGAGGCTACCGAATCCCTCTAGCTTTCCCGAGTTGTACACTGCCCATGAAGCTGAACAGTTCTGAAGAGCAATATCCTCTCTCCCACATGCCATTTAACGTGACAGTCAATTCCAACACAAAATGCTTAGCTCTACTATCGCTAATCTCGATTCGTGAAGTCGCAAATGCTGTCCTGTATCTTGCGAGAAGGGAGCTGGAGTGCTGGAAAGAATCGACCCCAAGTCGTCCAAGCTGGAACAGCAAGACAGCTAGATCTATCTCAAGTCATCGTTACCTTTGAAGGCAAATTTTGTCAACGACGCCTCCTAGCTGACCATCATTGAGCTTTGTTGTTCTCCGCAAATAATCATCCTCGGGATCCTGTTCGCCGAACCTTTTTGCGGGGAATTGCTCCATGTAGGAATATGCGGGGGACCAGTCATTTTGCGCGACTGAGCAGAGGCATCAAGAGTCAATACTGTGGTTACAGCACTCAAGAGGCATAAGATTGAGCAAAAGCACTTGATCAGACCTCGTGGATCACTGCATTTCATTCCCATGAGTTCTCTTTGAACTATTTCACGCAGCTTCTTCATCCTGTCTCCAAATTGCCCTTCGTCTTTTCGATTTTGCTGGGTATACGTTCTGTTCACTGGTTTTAGCTTGCAATCCATCTTTGACCAGGCTAGTACTGCATTCCACTGATCTTGTTTCACCGAGCACATTATCGCCCATAGACTCAGAGTCGGAGAATAATGGCTACCAATGGAGTGAATGGCCACAGCGGCAACGCTCTCTGCTCACTAGACGACTTCCTTAGCACGAAGTTCGACTACCTTGTCCTTGGCGGCGGAACATGCGGTTGTCAAATTGCGGGTCGACTGACTGAGGACCCGAACATCACAGTCGGCGTACTTGAAGCTGGTGAGAATCTGATGGATGACAAACAAGTTTCAACACCATCCCTCTACCCAACACTGATCGGCCGGAAAAAGTACGATTGGTGCTTCGAGAGTGTACCTCAGCCGAATGCTGGCAACAAGACCTACAGTATGCCAAGAGGCAAGTTGTTGGGAGGTTCCAGTGGTATCAACTACCTGATGTACGTACGAGGCTCGAAGGGGGATTATGATGCATGGGAATCTATGGGTCCAAATCCTGGTTGGGGTTGGGACAGCTTAAAGCCATACTTCAAGAAGCACCAGACTCTGGATATGAACGAACCTCACCACGCAGACCCACAATTCATGCCAATCGCAGGCAAAGAAGAATTTCATGGTACGGATGGGCCTATTCATACCAGTTTCAACGATTGGTATTCACCATTTGAGAAAGGTAAAGTCCTTCCAATCTCTGGTGGACGCCTCTGCTAATGAAGCGAGACTTTTGCTCGGCAGCGCTCGAGGTGACGGGTCTGAAGAACACCCTTCATGACGCATGGTCCGGTGACCACATGGGCTTGTAAGTACTTCTGGCAACCATGTCGAAGAGCGTCGTGTTGATTAGTCAAGCTATTCTTCGCTAGGTGCGGTCAACAGAACCGACGATCCAGGCAAACGAAGTTATGCAGCAACAGGCTATATTCGCCCAAACCTCGGCAGAAAGAATCTAAAGGTTCTTTGCGAAGCTCATGTTACGAAGGTCGTCCTCGATGGCAATACTGCCGTTGGTGCTGAATTTATATTCAACGGACAGAAACATACAGTTTCCGCAAATCGGGAAGTCGTGCTTTGCGCTGGCGTCGTTCAGACACCGCAGATTCTCGAGCTGTCGGGTATTGGCGACCCAGAGGTCCTTCGCGCTGCTGGCGTTGAGTGCAAAGTGGAGAACAAGGCCGTTGGTGCGAATTTCCAAGATCATGTGCTTGGCGGCATTTTGTTCGATCTGAAGCGTAAGTACTTGCACGATCCTGCGTTGCTAGAACGCTTTGATTGTTTTCACATGACTAACCACTCTCTTTTGCAGCCGGAGTGGACAGTTTAGATGCCCTTCATGGCGTCGAATATCAGAAAGCCCAACAGGAGATTTACGAGAAAACTAACAAGGGACCTTATGGTAGCCCGGGTATGGGCATGGGATTCGTCTCCTATGCTTCGATCGTCTCACCAGAGGAGCTGGAGAAGACCATTGCACAGATCGAGAAGACTTCTCTAGCGAAGACACCGTTCGAAAAGGCACAAGAGAAGGTCATCATCGATCAGCTCCGAGACCCAACATTCGCCAACCTCCAGTCTTTCGTCATTGGGTGCAGACTCGATGTTGCTAAAGGATCAGATCAAACGCAGTTCTTCGGCAAACCACCTGATGGAGTCCAGCAGATATCGCTGTTGATCTGTCTAGAACACCCACTTTCCCGCGGCACAGTCCATATACAAAGTGCGGATCCTCTTCAGCCACCACGAATTGATCCAGGCTATTTCCGCAATGAAGTCGATGCGAAGATCCTGGCTGCTGGAATAAAATGGGTACTGGACGTTTCGAAACATCCAACCATGGCTCAGCACCTTGCGAGGAGAGAGCTACCGCCGGAGGGCAGCAATCTCGAAACGGAGGCTGAACGGATTGAGTACGTAAAGAACCATATCAGCACGCAGTATCATCTCATGGGTACATGTGCATTGGGTGAGGCGGTGGACAATAATCTGAGGGTCAAGGGCGTGAACAGACTGAAAGTAGTTGATGCATCGATCTTCCCAATGCATGTGAGTGGAAAGTAGGTATCCTTCACCCCAAAGTCCTTCGTACAATACTAATCACGTGGTTAGTATCATGGCAACAAGCTACTGTGTGGGCGAAAAAGGTGCAGATCTGATCAAAGCCGACCAGAAATAGGGAGTGTGAACTGTCAGGAGAAGGTATTAGGAAAGACGTGGTAAGGATGTGAAAACTAATTGCAAAAGTGTCATTGGAATAAAATTGTTTCAACTTTAGTGTCCGAAGAGGCTGTACCTGGCCTTGAATTAAATATCGTAGAGGCACCATGGTTGAGTTCTGGAGCTTTTATTCGTTCCTCAGTTATCAAGTCATCAACCTCATATACTCTATGATATGCTGACTTCATACAATTGTAGTATGCAGTTTGTCCACCCCAGTGGCTGTACAGTGGGTGTCCTCAGAAATACCCACAATTTGCATTTCCGAAAATTTGGTTGCCAGGTACTGCCCGAGGCCGCTCCAGGCAATGTAAGTCCAAATTTGGTGATCTAAACTCTGGGGACAAACCAACTTGGTGGTTGATGCTCAATTTGGATGCGTACTCCAGAACAAGCCATCTGCCTGTATCGATAGCATTGATGGACATCGTCCTTCCAGAAAGTCTACCGGTTCAAAACGGTTCACCATAGATTAAGCCGATCAACATCCATTAGGTTTCGGATGAGCATTCTTCAGCCTCAGTCAGCTGCAAACGCTATAGCTGCAGGCAATCTGAAGGAAGCGCAGTAGAATAACTTCTTGGGCGCGACTAATCGAGCTCGGTGCAATGTGACCTCGTCACGCTCTTTGTCCAGATCGTGGCCCAGATATTGTGACAGTCTACCCAATAATTCGACCTTCTCTTTCTCTTCGTTGTCATCTTCGTCACGGGCTTGAAACGTGTACACATGAATCATTGGGAGCTTCCGGTCAACAAATAAGTTTTCCTGACCGCGATAGAGTCCTTTGTATGCATCCAAAAACTCAATCGCAGATGCTGGTAGATTCATGATAAAGTGGTCAAATGTTTTCGGTTCTTCTAGTTCGATCGTATTGCTTGCGGCATATTCAGCGGATCGTTGTTTCTCTTCCGCTGTAGCCTTCCTTGATAATACTGTTTTTGGTTTTTTCTGGAACGTCCTCCTGTTGGTCAGAAGGTCTTGTGTTGCTGATTTGATAAACTCGCGACCGTCCATATTGTATGCTCGCACAAATGGTTCCACTTTGTTTGCTCGAATTGCTGCAACCATTGCTCGGAAGCCTGCAGGATTGAGATCGTTCGCTCTCACCCAAATCTGTTTCTTGCCAGCTGGAACTGCAAAAGGTCCGACACCTGCCATCACGTCGCAAACTGCTTGACCTTCTTTGAAGCTGGCAACAAGTCGTTCGTGCTCATGTCCGTTACGGGTATTCCAGTAGACTTCGCCGAAGTTGAATTTGAATTCGCAATTGGCATGGTGGACCGTAACATCAAGATCATCTGGACCTGCAAGAACTTCGTACGGGAATGTTCTGAATACTGACTCTGTGCCAACGTCTTGCAACTTGTTGATTACAGTCTTCACACCATGATTCTTGTCGAGAAGAACCTGTCCGATCAAGTACTTGTACGGTAAGAACTGCTCACGTAAGTTAAGGTGTGCCACATGGCCAACCTGCGCGAAGCCTGACGGATTCTGGCCCTCGTCTTCAGATAGCTCGGGTAAAATAGCCCCTAAGATATCTGACATAGACCAATCATCATAACTCAGAACCAGCTCAAATGGTCGGACTTTCGCGGCGCCGTTCATCACGAAATTCGACCAATGCTCCGACCACGTCGAAGGATCATTGGCTTTGACATGTGGTAGGAGCATAATGCACTTGGCACCCGGCGTGGTATCATCATCCCGGACTGGTTTTATAGTCGTAGCTAGTAGTAGATCGCGTGAGGCACCAAGCTTTGATTTGACTTTTTGAATATCTTTAGGATCAAAAACAGTTATCGCCGATGTCTGAAGTTTGGTTTGGAAGAAAGAACGATCAAGCACTTTCATATCACGATTGATGGGAGGACGAGCAAGCTCGGCGACCGAAAGGTTGTTCATGTTGCGAATATGACATGCTCGAACGATCGGATATTCTCGACTGGAGCGGGAATGCCAAAATCTGAATCTCGTCAGAGCAGTGCAGCGTTTCAACATAAAGGACCAAAATGAGTGACTGATGGAGGCTTATGCCATTAAAGAATATGACTCCAAAAGGGGAGAGAAAAAAGAGCGGATCGGAGAAAGTGCGGCTAATTTCTAACATTGATTTCTGAGCTTGAGCGACTTGGTTGCAGAATCAAAGCATCGATAAATCTCCGGACACTCAAGCAAATATTATCATACTGCGCGTAGACAACGGCATTGCGTTGACGATATGTATTTGATGGCAATGCTTGTGTTCAAGGTCTCAGGTGGTCTTTCGGTTCGGCCAGACGCGTCAAACACCTTAACGCGTCTTGAAATGACGTCGATACATTTGTGGCGTTGATGATCGTCTCTGATCCTATCCGGAAGGTACTCAGCTAGATCTCCTATCACAGCATGCACACTCATTCTTGTTCAACTCTTCGAGCTCAGCAATCAACATGGCCAAGCGCACATTAG
Organism: Neophaeococcomyces mojaviensis; assembly: GCA_030247915.1. Lineage (NCBI taxonomy): Eukaryota > Fungi > Ascomycota > Eurotiomycetes > Chaetothyriales > Neophaeococcomyces > Neophaeococcomyces mojaviensis. Next base: position 107,906 of record JAPDRQ010000070.1, read on the forward strand.
AAGCCTTCTTTTCGCCGCCATCCAAAAAAGCCAAAGCAGATATTGGGCCACTTTCCCGAATAGTTTCACCACTAGTCAAAGCAGCACAGGCAACCGATACCTTTACTGATCAATCAACGAGCGATATCCAAAGGTTTACATCACATCCTTCGTGGCCCAGCCTTATAGCAGATCTCCCCAAGGGCATCTCCGATTCTATTGAAGAGCTCCTGCTAACAGCGTCTGGTAAAGCTATCAACAATCAGCCACACCTGGACCTGCTTTATTTCCAACCACTAATACCACAACCTACAGCGGACGAGCTTTTCAGATTTCTGCGATCTTCACTGCCGTTCTACCGTGTGAAATATACAATCAATCGGTTCGGTAAATCATTGGACATCAATACCCCGCGTTACACTACCGTCTTCGGCATTGATGAAACGTCTCGTTTCCTCATTACTCAGGAGTCTTCGTCTTCAGACGAGTCATCCTCGAATATCACTTATACGACAAGCCGCATCGTCGAATCTTCCAATCTTACCAAGGAAAGCCCACCAGCCAAATACCAGAAATATACTGTCCCACCTCGACCAATTCCGCCGTGCCTCATGCTCCTCAAGAATCTCATGGAGGCACTGGCTTCAGACACGTACAACATTGTGCTTGTCAATTATTATGCCACTGGCACAGATAGCATATCCTTCCATAGCGATGATGAGCGCTTTCTCGGCGAAAACCCAGCGATAGCTTCGTTCTCCCTTGGCGCTCGACGCGATTTCCTGCTCAAGCACAAACCTCCAGGTGCTGGTCCTGGCAACGGCAACAAGAATGGCGCACCGAAAGGTCAAGATGCAGTTTTCCCTGGCACCACCCAAATCAAACTCCCGCTTGGGTCAGGCGACATGATATTGATGCGAGGCGAAACCCAGCGCAACTGGCTCCATAGCATACCTAAGCGGACGGGTAAAGGAAATGAGGCGGATACGGGGAGAATCAACATCACAATGAGAAAGGCGATGATTCCGGCAGGTACTGCGAATTACTACCAGTACAATGTCGGGACTGGGCCCGTGTACAGATGGGATAACAAGAAGAAGGAGATGAGATTATGGGAAGAAATGAAGCTCGAAGAGAACATCTGAACTGGAAGACGATCAGTAGGGACAAAAACTCGATGAGCTTGGTATGGAAGACTAGGTCATTCAGCGCATCGCATCCAATGCAAGAAACTCGGAACAAATACCTTAGATGCGATGGTGATCGGAGCGAATGCAAAGCCGGGTGCAAGCACCAGATTCATAAGACCATCCAACTAAGCCCATGTTGCGAGTTGAGTGCCAAAGATTGGTTCGACAACAAAGTGCGATGTGTCGTGTGCGTAACGATCAACATCGGATACACTTCAAGGTCAGTCGAAGCTTCAACTGTCTAATTCTGACGAAATCTGGCCCCGCAATGCTTGGATACTCATATGCGCAATCAGCAGCAAGGTGTCATCACCACGTCTGCTAACAGACCACAGTCACCAATATTCTCGGTTTATTGACAAGCGAACTGAACAGCAAGGCACAAATCTTAAAGATGCCCGATCCAGCAGTTGCTGGCAGACTTGCTCGACTCGAATGCAGGCCGACCAAGGTGGAAAGCATCGCCCGAGTACACTGACTGTTTGGTAATGCCTTGCTGGACAGCTACATGGCTCACATAAGGATAGTAGGTTATTGCTATACCCATGAAACGAGAACTAAGAGCATTAAGGAGAGCAACGTATCCGCGCCAGCATACGATCCGTGGAGAGCGCTGAACGAAACCTAGTGGAGACCCTCTAACACCAAATTGAGTCAGGCGGACCATGTATGGGAGGGTTACAAAACAAGCAAAGCTTTCCCAAGGCCATTGAGCACTGTTGATTGTCCTGTCCTACCCGCTCCTGTCCGAATCTTGATTGGCTCTTCTAATCTAGAAATTGCTGTTAGTTGTATGACCGTATCCTGCGTTTGAAACACTTCTTGACTGCGAGAGTAAGCTTAAAGCATAATTTGGTCCACAGCCATAGATGCAATGGTATCGAGTCTACGAAATCGAGGTTCTAATGGCGTTGATCGCACAAATACTAATCATCCTACCGTTGTTCTATGCCATGAACCTCGTCCTTAGCATCCCACCCTATGCCATACTCTCCCTCAGACAGGAAGATCGGCATTGGCAATCCCCTTGATCTTCTGGTAAACAGCACCGATGAAATGGGTTTGCTCGGGTCTGCCCAGGTCCGGCCACGTCTGGGCCAGCTGGGAACCCTGGACATGTTCCATGATGATGTATTCAGTACTGTAACGAATGATCACAACTACTGTTTGATTGGTCAGTTGAGGTAGTTCTGCCAACGTAAATGGCGTCGGGCCACAATACGTTGTCCATTCTCCATAAAGAACTAGACCCATGTTGAACCCTCTTTCTTTCTTGTCGCGCGTATAATTAACTGAGCCCTGGACAAATTTCTATGGCTAGTTGAAGACTGAACTCGATGTGCCGAGGACGGCGCTCCTCCGTTACTGCGCAGCCAGCCGCTTGTATGCGCATAAGGATCGAAGCTTGCCGTCATATCCGACATCTACGATGTCGAAGCAGCTACGGCAGCAGCTACGACTCACAGAAGCGGTGGCCATGATCTGCATCATACGACAACGCTTTACGCCATATGCAGATGATGGAAGGAGTTCCTGCAGGTATTCAGGAAGATAGGTCACGCATGAAGCATCAGAGAACTGAAGTCGTGCTCATGGTAAGGGAACAGACGTTATCGCTGTGCGCACAGCCATCAATATGGAGCATAGAAATACATTCGCTATCTTTGTACAATATCTATCCGACAACCGAAAGTTTTCATATGGAAATGGTGTGGTCTCCATAGACATGACGACTTCATCGATCCTGACATAAGTCTTGTTGCGTTCGAAGTTCAGAGAGGCTTTGCTGTAACTTCGAAATACATGCTGAGAGTATTCATCGCGCTTCTGTGCCAAACGGTGCAAGGACGGGTTGGCCACGACATAATTTTGGGCTAGTCCACGTACGACTCCCTCGTTACCGAATCGAAAATATTCACGGAGACCTTTCCGGAACTGTACTGATCCTGATAGAAACTCCTCGACCTCGGCCTGCCGGCGGACGCTCACCCGTTTCGTCATCCTCTAGCGCATGCATGTATACGCTTTGTCTCTCCGTTAACAACACGCGTGGAGTTGAGAGCCTATTCATGAGTTTAAGCCTCACAAGCTTCTCGTTGACGTTTTTAGCATGCATTGCCTCCTTAACGTCGCTGTCTCTTGCCATAGTCGAGACTTTGAGGTGCTCTTCCATTGTTGCGCTCTGCGCCTGAGCGAGACACTGCCACGCATTGTCACCGATACGTGATGCTTTAGTCCTTGTGAAGAACTTCATCGTGACCAGGCCCACAGTTAGGAGGTGGAGAGTCAGAAAAGCTATTACAATGACAAGGCCAAGATGCCTCTGCGGAAATGCTGCATGCTCGAACCAGGATATCGATGGCCGTGCTTCAATATCAAAATATGGCATCCAGTCGTAGTAAGCCACTAGAAGAGTCAGCAGAGGTTCTTTCACGTCAATCTCATCATCACTGAGTTGGTGTAGAATCATGACACAAGTCAATCGGGTAGGTGAAACTTACTCCTAGCCAGCATGAAAACATATGCCTGAAAAGCGAGATGGATTTCTCCCAGATCTCGAAGTACATCTTGAAATATTTGCTGTGTAGTCCCACCAGATACTGTGACTGTAACGACAGCAATTGGATCGTCGGCTGGGAGTGCGCATTTTGTGCACAATGTAGTTTCCCAACAGTACTTGTCGCGAACATATATTTTAAGGAATTCTTGCGGTGTCTTCGATGAGTTCCGTAAGCCCATGTCAGTTGAAGCCTGAAAAGTCTGATTGACCTGAGATCGAAGATCTGCGACACTTGTTGTGAGTTCGAGCAGACCTCGGCCTGAAACATTCAAGGACCCTATTGAAGGTCGCTGAAGCACTCCAATCTGTCCACGAAGTGTTTCGGTTCCTGCAAGTCGAAGAGATGGATCCCACGTAAAGCTGGGTTCTGGAAGAGGAGACCGGGTCATGGCTGACACATTTGCTGTGACGGAGACGATCGAATCGAAGCATAATGTCACTGCAACTCGAAATGCAGTCGCTTGAGCCATTGTAAAGATAAGCCACTCTTTCTCTGATGTTATAACAAGTGGATTCACAGTGTCATTCATGGTGATGTAAAGTTTCGAGTCTTCAGTCTGGTTCAGTTGCTCAGAAAAAGTCTGGGCCTTGCTAGTTCCGTATGTATAGTTCAACATAACATGGCCTCTTCCTGTGAGTAGCTTCACAGGGTCGCCTTTCATGTAGTAAGACAGTGTGTTGACTTGTGCAAGGCCATTCGTCATATTATACTTTTGTGAGCTGAGCAACGTGCCATCTGGAGAGATATAATCGAATTCTGTGAAGTTTTCATTCGTAATCTGATCAAATCGTGGATCGAGCGTCGAGACGAGGCCGGGCCCCGTCACGTGAAGCTTTTCTCGAACACTCCATTCGTCGTTGTGGTCAGTCACATATGAAGGCAATTGCATCAAGTACTGATTTGTGAGGTTGACTAGCGTGGTGTTGTCTGAGGACAAGGTATATTCGACATTCGACAGCGTGTAAGGCTCTGCTGTTAATGCAGGCACAGGGGCCATAACAAGGCCTGGGACCCAGTGCGATGGTACCAATTGACCGACCAACATCCATCCAGTACTGTTAGTATAGGCAAGAGCATAGTCGGAGTGCAATTGAGGCTGAATGCACACCATTCTCGTGTCGAGTACAGTGGTTTGACCATCAAATTTTTTGATAGATGTCCTGGTACTGTGATCAGGTTCAGGCATGAAAGCTCTGTGAACTATGCCAGTGTCCTTGATAGTGTCCGGATCAGCATCATCTGGTAGCGCTATCGCCTCCTGGTACTCTGCGAATGCTTGAAACCCTTGTGGATTCTCCTGCCAATACGGTGGAACGTAGAATTGCGTACTTGTGTTCAGGTTATTGCTTGACATTCCAAGCAGTGTTGTGTTGGCTCTGCTTTCTGAGACCACGAGGCCAAAACTGAGGTCGGAGGCTAAAAAGGTTGACGTGAACTGTAGGAGCGATGTTGTGCATAGGAGCACTAGTAGAATGCATGCCGATTGGAAGTGTCCGGTAAGAGAACCGAATAGAGCAAAGAACAGACTCTGAGGCCCTGAGTTGACGTAGCGATATATTGAGACAGGTGCTGACGCATGCAGATTGACCCCGTGTCCCTCTAGAATAACAGCTGCAAGCATTGACGTGGCAACACTGCGAGTGTTAGTGCTGATTGATACAAAGCCATTAGATCTGCTTACGCCGCTGAGCCAGTGACTGCGGTCCGCAAGACCACTGTACTGATGGTAATTGTTTCAACAGTCCAACCTCCAAGGACTAAGTTTCTCCATACTGGGTGAGTTTGATCAAGAGGTGGATTCGTCCACAGAAAGAACAGCAGTATGACCACGATAGGTATTACCAATGCTGTGAAGAGCAGAGTGAGGGTCGTCAATAAAGACAATCGCTTATACCAGGAAAGCTTCACATTACTAGCCTCCTCCTCATGTGTGGCGTGTACACTGCCATTGTCTTGTACCAACGTTACCGATGCATCTTTTGTTGTAGTGTTCGAAGCAGGATACACCATTTCGTGCTTTTAAGGCTGGTAGCAACTTCAAGTTGAGCGATACTTTGATGTTTGCACTGATCTAGAGACAAGCAGTTCGAGGCGCGGTTGTTGATGTCTATCTATCTTTCCAATATGTAGTTGCGTTGGGAGGTATATCTCCTCCCTACGCATCAGTGCCTGCTTGCATCCTGTTCGTTTCGTTTAGGGAGGTTCCAGACATGTCTGCTTAGAAAGATGCCTTGCAGTGGTTGCATTAGTTTGGAAGATGGATTAGAGTGGTGTGCATGCAATCAAAATCTCTAGGCACCTAGACTCTCATCTTTCAAGGCAGACTATGCTAAGCCTCCAGTTTCAGCCATTCAGAAAGTACTTAGTTATGCGACGCGAATGTGAATAACATCCAGCTGAACACGAGTGTGTGACTGCTGATTGGTCGAAAGACTGGAACGACACGACCACTCAGAAAGCGTGCCTTCTGCGTTTCCCGCGCGGCCCAAATTGAATAGAGATGGAAAGCACCACCATTCCGAAAATGCACTAGCGGACCCGCCAGGCCGGTCTTCGGCTGGCATCAGATAAAGGCAGGCAAGCATGTGCACCTAACATTAGCCCTGTTATGTGTCCCCTTGGCGCTATCCTCTGCGCGTACAATCCTCTGCGCGTACAGATTGTGACATTTAGCGCGCCCCACTGCGGGACTACCATCTGGTGGTAATTACATAGAAAACAAGTCAATGCATTGGGTATGAAGTATTACGAATACCAGAGCCCTTGCGGACGCGGTCCACGCGTATGAGGCAGCGATATCGACTTGTATAGACAAATCGTGGTGTCACAAATCGATATCGCCGTCGCCTGGTGTAGCTATTACCCTCCTCTTGCTAATGACGGTCCTGTGGTCTGATTATGAGGCTGCGCTCGTCGTGGTACTGGCCCCAGCAGGCCTTGTTATCAACGCAAAGGTATTTCTTGCAGTTATCGCAGTAGGTGTTGATCCTGGATGACCGCGCAGGCGTGGTGTTGATGATCTCGACCAGAGGATTTCGCCTATTATATTCTCGAGTTTAACAGTTTTTCTAGGCACAGTAGCTGCGCTTTTGACCTTGAACTGGTATATATACGTCGTCTACGACCTCAATAAGGCCCTTAATTAATAGTGTTGAGATTAGAAGGTAGCGGTAGGCAGATAGTAAATGAATGACTTATTATTGTTCTATATACGCGCCGATAGTCCCTATATATATGCACCTATAACAGGGATAAATGAATGGCTGGCCCCTATAGGGGGTACTAAAGAGAGAGGTTGGTTAAGTGGCAGGGAGGCTACTAACCAACTGGCTCCACTGGTGGACCAACTGGTCCACCCTAGGTTGGACTTACCCCTTTTAGGGTTACTATTCTTAATAAATAGTATAAGAAATCGCTCACGGTATCGTTGATTACTAGGATTTTTAACTTAGTATCGCTTCTAGATAATAAAGGTATTAATATAGTAGATATTAATGATATATTTAATAATTTTCTTCGTCCACTTAGCCTAATGAGGCCTTCGTACGGTCTTATAGGCGCGTAGTTAATTATAGAGGTCGGTATTACCTATATATTAATTATAATTAACGGCGATCTTTAGTTACTAAATCTAAACCTAAATAAAGTTAGTAGGTATACCTCTTATAAGTAATCTCGCCCTTATATATTAAATTATAGCTTCGGAAGTATAAGGACTATAGATTGTAGATATAAAGAATATAATATTCTACCTTTTATAGTTTTTCTAGATTATATAAGCTACGATATCGTTAATAATAAGGGCTAATTACTAATTTTAGACTAGTTTAGACCTAAATCTATACTTAATCGCTAATAAAATAGATAAAAAGCTAGGTATATTAGCTCTTATAGTACTATATATATTAATATTAATCGTTAATAGCGCTTTAGTTAATGATATATTAATAAAGAGGTTATTAATATAATAAGCGAAGGTTTACTATTGTGGTGGTATTCAAGGGTGCTCCATTTGAGATCATGTAATAGCTAGATAGGAGAGGCTAGAAGGACGGATGATGTTCACTCTTCTCGTTGTTGTTCTTGATGATGATTATCCGTCTCTTAAGAAGGCATCTTTCAAAAGTAGCTATATGTAGTGCACTCGGTAAACTTGCCTTATAAGGAATGCACCGCATTCCCACGACACTATTTCTATTTAGCTATAACTCGCTCGTAAAGTATATATACTATTACCTTTTAGAGTAGAAGCTTAATTATAAAGGCCTAGCTACTATTTAAACTTCTTAATCTTTTTTTAATACTTCTAATTAATATATTAATCTTAATACTATTGAGTACCCCCTTAAGGCCGTTATAATTTAAAGATACTATAAAATTATATAAAAGGCCTCTATAGCTATAGAGAGCTAATATATAAAAGCCTTTATTTACTAGCTTATACCTTATACGATATTTATTCTTTTATTAATTATAGAATTTAATAAAAGACTTATTAATAATTAAATAGCTTTTAGATATTAAAACGATTTTAAAACGATTATATATAAAATCTAGAGTAGTTTAAATCTTTTAAAACTATACGGTATATTTTTTATTTAATATATTATCGCTATAAAGAACGAGATATTACTTAATAGCTTTAAAGTATTAAAAGCTAATTCTTTATATACGTAGGCCCTTAATTAACTATAGATCTTATATTAAGGTTAATATAAATATACTTTTAATTATTTATAATCGATAAGCTAGCTACCGTTTTATCTTAATATCGCTTACGTTTTTTTATAATAATTTATAATTTAAGTCGCGCCTTATCTTAATATTAGTATAATATATAAGTTAATCGAGTACGTATTAGAAAAATAGTAAAAATAGTTATATTAGCGACTACGATACCTATAACGAATCTTATAGCTCTTACTATTAATAGAATATTTCTATTAGGCTTTACTAATACGATATAGGCTACTATAAGTATATACGAACGTTATCGAGCGAGATATTACCTATAGTAAATATCGAGGTCGGGTCTAAATTAGCCTTAACTAAATCACGTTATTTACTTAGGATCTAGAGGTCGCGCTATTTACTAACACTAGCTATTTTAGATATAAGATATTAGTATACACAGATACAGAATGATAGGACGAACGTAATGATACTAATTATACAGCTATTAAAGGGCGCTGGGGGCAGCAAATAGTGGTGGAAAGGGTAGGTGGTGGAACCGTGTGAACAATTTAAGTTTGGAGCTAAATGTCACAATCTGTACGCGCAGAGGATTTGTTCTATTTAGCCCTAAGCTAAATATGTACACTAGCAGTTCGACACCCCATTGTTCAACCACTATTTGCTAGCCACAGAGTAGTCCAGTAATCGTATCAATGGTATTATTCGAATCGCCTTGTCGTCCTGTACACGTATATACTGATATATCGTATTCAAAATAGCTGGTGTTGATGAATAATAAGATTTTTAAATCCTAAGTGAATAACGAGATTTGGCTGAGGCTAATTTAGACCCGACCTCGATATCCCCTATAGGCAATATCTTAATTAAGGACGTCCGTACGTACTTATAATAACCTATATCGTATTAGTAGGCTAGTATAGATATACCCTATCGATAATAAGAGTTAAAGGATCTATTATAGGCGTTATAGTCGCTAGTTTACTTATTCTTACTCTTCTTTTAATATATTCTTAACTAACTTATATTTTATATTAATATTAATATGATACGCGATCTAGATTATAAAGAACTATAAAAAGAAATAATAAATATCAAGATAAGACGTTAGCTAGTTTATTAACTTTAAATAATTAGGACTACGTTTATATTAATTTTAATATAAGGCCTATAATCGATTAAGGATCTACCTATATAAAGAATTAAGTTTTAATATTTTAAAGCTATTAAGCGATATCTCGCTCTTTATAGTAATATCGTAATAAATAAAGAATATCCTATATAGTTTTAGAAGGTTTAAACTACCTTAAATCTTATATATAGTCGCTTTAAGGCGATCCTAATACCTAGAAGTTATCTAATTATTAATAAGTCTACTATCGAATTCTATAGTTACTAAAAGGATAAGTATTAAATAAGGTATAAATTAGTAAATAAAGGCTTTTATATATTCGCTCTTTATAGCTATAGAAGCTTATTATATAACTTCGTAATATCTTTTAGTTATAACGACCTTAAAGGGGTCCTAGTAAATATTAAGATTAATATTTAAATAAGGAGTATTTAAAAGAAAAAGAAAGATTTAAATAATAGCTAAGCTTTCCTAGTTAAATTCCTATCTTAAAAGGTAGTAATATATACGCTTTACGAGCGAGTTATAGTTAATTAGAGGTATTAAATATTTATTTACTATATTAATAACCTCTTTACTAATATATCGTTAGCTAAAGTACTATTAATAATTAATATTAATATTTATAGTACTATAAGAGCGAATATATTTAGCTTTCTATTAATTTTACTAATAATTAAGTATAAATTTAGGCCTAAACTAATCTAAAATACGTAATCTACTCTTATTATTAATAATATTATAGCCTATATAATTTAGAAAGACTACGAACGATAAAATATCGTATCCTTTATATTTATAATCTATAGTTTTTATAATTCCGAAGCTATAATTTAATATATAAGGGTAAGATTAGCTATAAGAGGTATACTTATTAGCTTTACTCGAGTATAAGTTTAGTAGCTAAAGATCGCCGTTAATTATAACCGATATATAGGTAATACTAATCTCTATAACCGCTTATATATTTATAAAACCGTATAAAGACCTTACTAGGCTAAGTAAATAAAGAAAATTATCGAGTTTATTATCGATATCTATTATATAAACGCCTTTATTATTTAGTAGTAATATTAGATCTAAAGCGATTAAGGGCGACGATCTTATAAGCGATTCCTTACTTAACTTACTACGGGCCTTATTAAGATCGAAGAGAAGGTATATATACTAATATAAGTCACAAATCGAAGCTTTTACGCTTGGACAGGTTGTTGACTTCGAGAATATTATAAGCGTAATCCTCTGGGCGAGATCATCAATAATACCACTACCTCTAGGGCGTCTAGGACCACCGACTACTGCGACGACTGTATGAAGTATCTATACGTTGGCAAGGGCTGCTGGGGTCAATATCACAGGGCGAAAGGCCTCACAATCAGGCCAAAGGATCGATATTAGCAAGAAGGGGTTAATATCAACACCAGGCGACAGCGATCTCGCTTTGTGACACCAGGATTTATCTATACAAGGCCAAATCGCGGCCTCAAACGCGTAATAATGCATAGAATCAAGATCTGGTACACGTACAATATCATACTCATTGCAATGAGATTATTTCTATGTAATGACCACCTGGTGGTGCTCCCGTGGTGGAGCCGCTAAATGGAACAAATTGTACGCGCAGAGGATGCAGCTAGGCTAGTGATCCTTCTTGATCAGGAATAGGTCTGTTGACCGAACCTTCTAACGTTCTTCCACGCTGACAACACTCCTAGGAACTTATGCCTGCGGCGTTCCTTCCCTGTGGTTATGTTTTCACAAGAAGAAAGGTATATGAGATGTCCTCATGGTACCGCTACATTACTTTTCATCATGCTCTCGACCATAATCTTACATCTGGAAAGCCAGCCCATCAACACAACCCTCCTAACCAGTACTCATAATGGCAAGTTTCGACAGCTGTATGCTTTCAACAATTCAACCTCCACACCCAATGACTTGGGACTCACTTCAAGGCCAACAAATGATCGCTAGCTACAGTCAGGTTCGTCAGATTTGCTCCGCGGCCTTAAAATCCTCGCAGTGTGCTTACGATTTTAGATGTTTCAATTACCACAAGACTTCTACAGCAACATGGATGCCTCTACTACCACTTCACCCTCATCTTATGGATTGCCTCTCTTCAACACGAGCCCAAGAACACCAGATGAAATTGCTCGAATACGAGGCACTACCTCAAAGCAGGTCGAGGTCAGTATATCACCCTCTCAGTGCACAAACAGCTCTAATAATCGCCCAGAAACGGAGAGAGCAAAATCGACTGTCGCAACGCGCCTATAGAGATCGTAAAGAGAAGTACCAACGCGAACTCGAGGATCAAATTGCAGAGTGGAAGCAGAAGCAAGAGGAGCTTGTTAAGTCCTACGCCAGTCAGACCGAGGAAGTTTTACGACTTAAAGCTCAGATTGAAGTCCTCCGTACCGAAGTCGTGTCGCTACAATCTGGCCTCCCAGCAATGTGGGGCCAAGTTGACCAGTTTTCACAAGATTTCGACCTGGTTCCTCATTGAGACAAAAGGTCGGGGTCATGGAGCAGAGATGTTGCCGAGTCGTGACTGTAGCCATTGGTTGGAACGAGTCATGCGAGCATGTATATAAGCCACTGATTTTTTTTGTTTGGTTTTGTGAGCGTTAAAACGAAACATGCACTCAGATGTGCCGGGCGCTGGTGGTCGTGATAGAATGGGTTTAAGGGAAGGTACCAACAGCACGAAGCCCAACTCCAACTATGGAGTGATTAATACATTACACGACAACACTGAAGTCGGCGCGAAGAAGCACACAGTTACAATTTACTTTTCAAGTATATTACACTCCTCAAAACCACTCTTTGCGATGGGTTGTCCTACTCTGCATGTAAGTCCTCATGAAAATATTGGCGCCGCATGACATAGTTTCTCAAGTTTAAACAGCCATTATCTGCCTCACCACGGACGTGATGCTACGCGAGCCGCATTCTGGCATTCCTGTTAGCACATCCAAAATATCTCAAACGTCACAAACACGAGGAACAATGACCTCATTCCTCAGTATTACGATCCACGCCAGCGTTTTCTCAGCCTCAAAGTTGTGGAGGGTGCTAAATAGGCGAACACGAGGCAGTTCGTACCTCGTACATGCGCGTGAACCTTTGGCCGGAGTTAGGGTTGTACGAGACTTCCGCGTGGTCTGATAGCGCTTTTGTCCACAACACAGATGTTTACCTGCGTACTAGTATCTAGGGGATAACCGGCATGGTTGAACTGCTCGTTCACATGCTGCGTTCCTTATGTGATCTTTTAATGATGTCAGAAGCAACGACAAATACGGCTTTGTGCTTCAGCCACATGTTTGCCTTGAACCTTAACGAGACCATACAATCAAATAACTACAAAGTATGGAAGATACGATCAATTACGCAAAGGAACCACCTACGGGTTTTTGGCGTTCCTCTTTGCAGCAGGACAACCAAGAGCCTCCTAAAAGCTATTGTCGTTGCCGATGAATCTAATTTCTAAGTTTATGCGAAAGCTCAACAAAAGTACTTTCTTCTCATGGCCAAACCCACCACTCCTCATGCAGACTCTTTAGATCCACTGTTCCCTCCTTCCGAAGATACGGTGTAATGTCCGTACTCGCGTCTTGTTCCTTCCTGGTCCAACCATTGCCAAACCATCCAGCGAAGCGATTACCGCTGTCGTGCCAGTATTCATACACCCAGTCCTCCCACCTGGGCTCCTTACGCACGAGCGTCACGTGTCCCGCACTCCCTGGCCAGATTCCATGGATCCTTTGTCCTGCCTTGCCACCGTTAGCCCATGAACTACAGTTGTCCGTCAATACCGTCTTCGGGAAGAACGCGTCCGCGTACTCAATGAAGTCATCTGCAGCTTGTCTAGATGGCGCCACGGATTTGATCCCTTGCGATGATACTTTGCGCAACAACTTAGCATAGTAAGTTAGCTGAACCTCCACACTGTGTGGTACGGTACCTGAGGGCCCAGTGCCGTGAGGTCCAAGAATAAAGAGTAAATTGGGCACGTCGGGTACAGCAAGGCCGAGGTACGTATACGGGAAGCCGTGGTGTAGCGGATCGCGCTTGGCTTCCTCAGTCCCAGGCTTCCAGGCCTTCTGCAGGTCAATGCCGCGGGCACGTATGCGGAAAGGCGGGACAGAGTCAACTGCTGCTCCCGTTGCGCAGAGAATGGCATCGACAGGGCGGTGCTCGCCTGTTACCGTCTCAATACCAGTCTCGGTGAAACGTGCAATACGGTCCTGGATCAGGGTTACATTGGACGCGGTAAGGGCTTCAAGGTAGCCGGGTCCTGGGGTCAGACGACGGCAGTTTGGGCTGAAGTCTGGGATGAGTCGGCTGATGAGATCTGTCTTCTGCCCTGTGCGGCGACCCATGATTTGAATGAACCGTTCGCGCATGTCGTCGCCTGCTTTGGAGCCACGGAACCATGAGGAGAAGTAACGCCAGTACTTCGTTTCAAGGTCCTTTCGGAAGACAAGGTACTTGTCAGAATCTTGGAACTCGGCTTTCCTCTCTGCTTCGTACCATTGGGGGTCCACAGTGCGATCATCATCGGCCCAGGATGCGGCGATCCACGTCTTGTTCCGTGCATAGTGATCGACGTGTTTGGCGATTCGCTGAAGCTCTGGCAAAAGTTGGATGCCGCTCGCGCCGTTGCCGATAACTGCGACTGTCTTTCCGGTTGGGTCGTAAGATGGATCCCAGTTTGATGTATGTCGGAGGTGGCCTCTATATTCAGAGATTCCGGGATAATTGGGTAGCTTCCAGTCGTTGAAGCGGCCAACGGCCGGTAGCACGAAATCTGCTCTCTCCTCGAATGGTTCTGCGGACTTGGTATCAACTCCTCTGATTATCCACTCAGCTTTCTGATCGTCCCAGCTGGCATCCTGGACTAGTCTAGCGAATTTTATATATTTATACACTTCGTATTTCTGAGCAGTCGATTGCCAGTAATCTCTAATCTCTTCACCGGGCGCAAATTGCTGAGACCACTGTGTGTTTGGCGCGAAGGTGGATTGATATGCATGAGCATGAACATCACATTTCACCCCGGGATATATGTTTTCCAGCCATGCCCCACCCTTTGTTGAGATCGTCAGCACCAGCTTCATGCATGAGGACAGACATCCACCGTGAACGTACCACATCATCATTCTTCTCGAGTATCGTGAGTTGTATCTTTGGGACCTTTGCCGGAAGCAGTACTCCTGAAATAATTCCAGAAATTCCTGCTCCTATCACTGTAACTCGCAAGCTTCTAACATCATCAATATGGTGATCTGGAAGTTCCAGGCTCGAAACTGGATATAACTCATGCAGGAGATCTGAAGGCATTGCCTTGTTTTCTGAATCAAGCTCTACAATCGAATCTGGTCGCGAAGTCCCTACGAAGCTCGATCCTGAACTGCCTCGAATATCGTTTGTGGATGCTGTGGATGGCATAGAGGCATCAGTACCACGAGCATGCTGGTTCTCGTCCGGCACCAGGGTTTTCAGGCTTATAAAATTCTCTGTCTCCATATTGAAAACCTCCGCTCTCAAGGTTCTCTCGAACGTAGTAGTTCAGCAGGTGCATTCGACAGCAGCAGGAGAACGTCCTATCTGGTGGCAGTTCAGACGCTTCTTTAATGCTTGATATCCAGCGTGTGAGGCTCCATTATACCATTAGACCGGCGATTTTTACATTCATCTTCCGTGCTCACAACCCTAGGCGGGTCTAAAAAGATGAGCACGCACAGTGTCCAGTCTTCAACAGCATTGCGATTCAGGCTGCTAGCAGGGATGCCATATTCGAGAACTTATGCTAGTTTTGCCTGTTGGTTTTGTGCAGTGTTACCATCAGACGATATTCCTGCAGATTGGAGTACTGCAGTACCAGATGAAAAAGAAGTTTCATTACTACAGATGTCATCCCTGCAACTGCGACTGGGCAGGAAACCCTGGCCAAGAATAAGGTTCAGTATTTGTAAGGTCTAAAGTAATCATGTGGAAGAGCTGCAACCACCCCATGAAGTATTCATAACAGACTTATGGTCAATTAGGAAAGAAGCTACTGCCTTTTATGGTTGTCACATTCACCCATGATTAGCCGGAGACATAAATCATGGCTTGCACATCAGCATGCAGGTCTCGGAATCCTTCGGACCACACTGAAAGTTGCATTAAGATCTCTACCCGAATGTCGTCGTGACCAAGTTCTTTGATCTCAACAGTAAAGATAAGCAAGGAATGGGTTTCTGGCGTGAGCAATTAGCCAGGCTCAAGCGTAATGCTTGAGCACGTCTACTTGTACTCAAGAATTCACTTCCGATCCTACTGTTTACTCATATCTTCAATATGAAACTCGTCGAAGAGTGCAAAATGCAATGGGCTCAGCACAACAGTATAGAGGTTCGCCATAATCTCCATTGAAGAGCACGTCCAAGTTGATCTTGTGTCAACCTTGTAGCCTTCTCCAGTCGCCTACTTTCTTCCGCAGCTGCGAAACGGTCCATCAGATCACTCAGAAACACGCCACTCGAACTTTCGATTCCGCTTGGTACCTTGAACAAGAATCTCAGCAAGATGTCACATCCTGGAGGTACTAAACCAAAGTCGTGTCCCAAAATCTGATTCCACTTCGTCAGCGCTGATGAGATTCTGGTCATACCAATAGCATTGTATCTGTCGATCGTCTTGCCATCGAAAGTTGGGATGTAAGTTTTGGCACCTTGTGTGTCAAGTGTGCTCGCAAGCACAAAAACACTCCATAGGAGTATGCTAATGCGAGCGGACTCCGCTGATTGTGAAGGCATATCTTCAAAATTCCAAGCGTCGAGCAGGCAAATAATGATTGAGACACACTTCTTGCGCACCCAGTATCCATTGATGATAAGCTTTGGGTCGGTCCATGACTGCTGCAGGATGTATGTACAAGAAAATAATTGCTGGACAGCCGATTTTAGAATTTCTTGAGGAAGCTGTTGGACCCAGTCAGAGCTCAGGATAGAATGATGTGGACTTCCACATTTGTCCGGCGCGGACACTGGTGGCTCGTTGTTGAAGTCGACACGATGACCCAGAATTGGTTGAGTAAGTACCGATAATGCTAGATAATAGTCGGAGAACAGGAACATCTCGCTGGCGTAGTTCAAGACATTGGAGACACCACCAACAACCTCGAGGAAGTGTTTTACTGCTCCTAGGTGCATTCTTGCGGCAGGAAAATCGCGCTTGTACACCTCTGTCAGACACAAATAAGATATGATCTCTAAAAGATGCATGGGATTGTGATCTGCACTGTTGAATGCTGCCCTCAAGGCCCAGATTGTCTTCAAATGTAACGCATCTGTGAGATCGGACCGGCCGCCTGGAAGCTTCAGCATCTCCATCTGAACTGAGGTGAATGTAATGATTGAGAGCATGTAGAGGGGGCTTCGGAAGCATTTTTGCGTGATCACAACGTCGGCAGGCTGTGACAGATCGACTTCGTGCCATACCTTCCAGTCTGGAGCCACAGCTCTCCACCATTCGACGTGAAAGGTCAAAAGCTGCTTGGAGTGCACATCCACCGCCAACGTGGTTACTCTGAACGGATCTGCGGTGGATGCAATTATCACCGGGCACGAGTTTTGAGAGAAATCCTCATCTTCCGAAGGTGATGAGTTGTGGTTGTTAGTGTCCGCCTCGAGCGCGAACTTCAGGCCACTAAACTTAGATGCGATAGACTGAGCACGACGGAGCCTTCGGCGACTGGCACACACTGTTTGGATGTGGCCGCGAATCAGGGAGTATTCTTGACCCTTGCTTGCCGATAGGGATGTTGAACATTTGTTCTTATTCACCCACAGATACGTCCCAGGTACAGTAGGCATGCTGAGCTGGATGTACGCCGACGAAGCGCAGTGGCGGCTGGTCTACGCGAGAATTAATGATCTGCGCTTGAGCAAATAGCTGGAGGATCCAATGCGTGTTTAACAACTCAGAGGGATCTGAGTAGTTATTGATGAACTCAGCTTAGCAAGCAATGCACCAGCTTCTAGAGATGTGTAATTCTAATGGTAGGGGTAGGAGAAAAGGCCAAAGCTCATGGACGAGCCCCACTGATCTGATGCCGGCGCAAATTACGACTCATTATGCCACACCCTGCCAAGGGTCTTCCATCACTGACAGAACAGTAAATTGTGGCTTTTCTGGGTGTTGCCGGTGCACTCCGGACTTGTCGTACAAGAATGGAAGTCACTGACACCTTCAGGCTTTTTACAAATCTTCAAAATAGGTGACCGTACAGTAATGCGGAAAATAATCACAGTATCCCGAAATACCATCTTTCTGGACGGGCATGTCGCAGACGACTCTTGCTTGCACAACCTGGCTTCTCGTATAAAAGTAGGCTAGCCATGATTTTAGGCTTCCGGTGGGACTTTCTAACCAAAAACGGTGGTTTACTTCTTTCTTGATTGGTACTAGCTTCCAGAACACCAAGTAATCGCTATCGCAGTGCTTCCAGAACTAGGTCAGCCCAGCATTGAGTACCTGGATGGCAAACCTGGTGTGCTTCCGCTAGACCGCGACGCTTAATCATAGGCGCCTAATCGTTGCGTTGCCTGACAAACACCCGTCCATTCCAGCCATTATAATCACTAGCCGCTTCAACATTACCGTAATCCAAGCCAAAGTGGAGGATCGAGCGAATGCAGCTAGTGCTTCAAGCGTATCGAGGCTGTAGCGGAAGGCTGCATTTGATGTCCTTAATCAGCTGCACGGCTGCTACGACTAGGGACAGACCTATCCTGTCAATTGTCACGCGTTCAGGCTTCTGTTGGGCAAGAATAGTTTCAGCTTCGACCTAGATCAAGTCATGCCGTCAAGGTCACTTCGCAGTCTCCAGATTAGAGTGCTAGTTATCTTGGCAAGACTGGAGAGCTGAGGTAATAAAACACTACTTTGTTTAGTGCTGAAGTTATTTGTCACGACCTTCGCTACTAGCCACAAAACACACCTCCTACAATGTATTGTGAAGGAGAATACTGGTCTTTTTCTTTTTCCCCTTTACGAGTAAGAGTTTCTAAATGACTTCAAAGGAATTAACTTCCGTTCATTTGAATCTGGTCAATCCAAACAAGCTATCTTGGCACACGATGCTCTATTCTGGCAGAAAGGAACGCTAGGTTCCCAATATACTCTGACCTGCGCATGCTATGTGACAAGACCCCATGCTTGCATACAGCGGCCTTCAGGCTCATGTAAACATGCATATTTTCACAAATTTGGTGTTTCGGATGACGATTTGTTAGCCATGTGCAGCAGGTAGCTGACATAACCCCACCTCCCTGCCAAGAATTGATTTGAGATAACCATTGCGCAATGACTCGGGCGGACGCTATGACCCTTCACCACGTTTGCCAACAATCGTATCGACGAGAAACTGTTGGAATTTTGGACTGCCGTGGCGTCCAGTTGCGTTGGAGTATACCTTTGCACCTGGCTTGAAGCAGGCTTTCCGAAGATCTTGTTCCAAGGTTTCTCGTACTGAAGCTGATCTGGAAGAGCCGTGAGGTCCTCTAAATCATCTCTGTCTTGAGTTTAGATCCGATCTTTGTAACATTGCAAGGGTATCATATTTTTTCCTTTTCGAGGTGTAACAATGGATGAGTTGCGCCAAACAATCGAGTAAGTCGCATTTGCAGTGACGAAGAAGTAATCTTTAGTGAATCGTGGAGCTTCGACTGTCTTGAAAGCAACCAGCAGGGAACGAGAACCTAGTTGACTGGAGTTGCTGGTGGAGACAGGCTCCATGTTCTAGTGTCATGGCAGCGAGCACTTGTCATGAACATGTTTTGCCCTTAGTATCAGGCGAAATCGAACCACTTGAGACGCCGTGGCGGAGATACAGCAGAATTGGATTAGCCAGTCAAATGAACATACACTTGACTTTCTGAAGTTGGAGGTTCGCAATCTCTCCTACTCCTGACCATGGCATACAGGTCGTAACAACCTATGCCGAGCGCCAACGCCACCTGTCGTCAGCAGATCGAAAGGCTTCGCATAGATTCTGATATGGGCATTCCCATGTATAGAATCTGTGTAAAATCACCTGTAAATCTCGTGCTTTTTTCAGGTTGTTGACACGATCAATCATGCTGGCGATCAAGTCTGCATGTGTGCTAGCGATTTTGGGCCCGCTTGCTGTTAAGGTTCGTATCAAGAGTGCAAGTGTAATGAGAAGTAAATCTTCCTCTGACTGACACCAATGGTCGCCTTCGAGGGTCACAAGTTTTTGAGCGTGAAAGATAGAAAGTCGATGGATAATGTTGTTGAACCTTCCGATCGGAGTCGCATGAACTTTCTCGTAAAAGAACGCGAGGCATGCGATGTGGTCGGTCGATGGAAAGGCACTCTTGCTGAGAACCATGGAAATGTGTTCGATTGCTTGCAGGTTCGATGAGTCGCGGTGGCTTTGTCTTGGCGACTGAGCTCTCGCTCGAGATTCTTGTGCCTCAATGTGCCCGGAGACAGCTTCCATTGCCATTTGCATTGCCAGGTCGACGACAGGAGCTGATAACAGATCCTGCTGAGCAAGTTCTAATATAAGCTCGGGCAGGGCGTCTGGTGCACAATGACTAAGTTCTTTCTCCTGGGGTATATCCGACGGGATGGATTCTATGTTTGAGTCCTTAGCAGTCGTGAGTGGGATTGGCGCATCTTCGGCTAGAAACCGCTCGAAGTAGGCATCGTACGCGTTAAAGCTAGGGTCAGTTAGCAAGATAGCAAGCATCATAACTGGCCCAAAACAACACATACGCTCCAAGTATAGGACGTTGTATGAATGCGAATTTAATGTTCACTACTCCTCCCCGTCGCCGTATGACTTGACGAAGACCGTGCATATGGACTCTGAATGAACGAATGTGACCTAGGTTGAGCTGAACAGCTATCAGCACACAATATAGCCAGAGAACAAACTTGGCTAACATCAACATTCATCAACGTGATTATCGTAGCAACCACCATATCATCCAGATTCGTTGACTCTTGCAGCAAAATCTCTCGCAGGCTGGAAATTCCAACACCATAATAATGGAGGACCAGCCCGTCCCCAATCACTCCGTGGTTGTTGTGTGCGGAAATATGACACTGTGCAACCGACAAGAGAGCAGCAAAGAGCCCTGGGTGTTGCAAAGCAGAGCGGAAGTAGCTTTGAACTTCTGCATTGCCTTCCGAAGGCGAGATGTAGTTTGGTCGTATGAGGTGAGCCGGAGCATAAACGTTGAGGATTGCTAGATGTTAACGATCGTTCCAAGAAGAGAGAATATGCCGCGCTCACAGTATGAGATAATTTGGTTGACATTGCCTTGCGCCGGTATTGGCAAGCTTTCGAACGGATCGGACAAGAGGCTGTGCCCGTCACGGTCGACGAAGACTTTTACGTGCTGTGCCCGTTTCTTATGCTTCAAATCTGCACGGATGGCTTGGCTCCCTATATTGGCCTCCCATCCAATAGTCGAGTCCTTGTCCTCTTCTTTGTCTGCTTGCGACGTGTTGATAAGGCTGATATCATTACCACTTTCAAGCTCAGAACAAGGTTTTTCATAAAAAATCATTGATGTGCCTCCCTCTAAGCGCAAGCTCGGTCGAGACCTGTTGCGATAGTTGCGACCAATGTAGGAGGCAATTTTCCGGCGGTTTTCACGATTGACCTTTCCGGGGCTTGTAAAATGGATAAATGGGGCTTCCGATTTTCGCATCATGTATCAAGAGCAGTAAGATGTATATCAAGCTTCTAAAGTCGCCTGCACTCAAGTGGGCGAATAAAAGTTTGGGTCATATAGTAAAGCATTCAATCATTACCGATTCCTCCCGTTTGCTTTGCAGCTTTGGAAAGGGCCTAATAAAGTTTAAGAGCCAACTAGTACCCAATAAGGTATCTAGATATGGATCACCTAACAATCAACGCCTAAACATTGTAGAGTGTTAATTACGCAACTGATTTGTACATTTTCAGCATTTGAAGACGAAATGAAAGTAGGTATCCACCGCCAAGACCTTCATGAGTTTTGGAAAACACGATTCAGACAGAGGACACTTAACCCTAACCCTAGCCAAACCTGATCAATACTCAACAAAGTCCTTTAGGCTTAATAAGGCCGATAAATCGAACCACATGTAGATTTCTGTTATTAACATTATTGCTCGCAAACAAAAAGATAGAAGCTTAGTATCCTCACTGTTAGTCGTGAATAGCAATCCAGTAGGTGAGCTGACTCCGGATCTGCTCGTCCCGGCCAATCTGCACCGAAATCCTTCACGTGACCATTTTCACTTCTTCCTGAGCGATGGCCACCATCACCATTTCCGTTGACAAGCATACACAATTAGAAGTTTCTTCATCACTATATCGTTTAATTTCGTCCAGTTTCTACCGCTCACTTATAATATTGAAAACTTGTATGATCTGCTCAGTCTCTTTGTACAAACTACCTTTCGCCTCAGAACACGACGATTGAAAAGGGGTCCCAAAACTGAGACCAATCATCAAACAAACATGACTGCATCAACCTCGCCATCCTTGTTGATGCGTGCAGCCTATCTCATTGGCTTCCTAGCCATCTTATTGCCGACATGGCAATGGCTTGAAGGTTACAAGGTCAGCACCACTACTACTCCTTACTAGGAACATACCAGACATCCTTGCCATGCAACTTCAATATGTTCCTCATCTCAACCCTACTAATCTATCTCTAACAGTCAAACTTCTACATCTTCAACCCCACAGACATGCACACTCTCTTCCAAGAGGCCCTCACCTTACACCCCAACTCCACAGCCGCCACAGTCAACCATATCGTAACCAGCCTCCGTGAAAAGCACGGGTCCAACCACATCACTGCCTCACCCTTCCCCGACACTTCTTCCATCAACTCCGGGATAAGCCCCTACCCATCCGAATGGCTCTTCAACAACGCCGGCGGCGCCATGGGCTCCATGTACCTGATCCACGCCAGCATAACCGAATACCTGATCATCTTCGGAACGCCGCTCGGCACAGAAGGCCACACCGGCCGACACACCGCCGACGACTACTTCCACATCCTGGAGGGCGAGCAATGGGCCGCACCGGCACACACGCTGACGATGGAGCGGTACCCAAAGGGCAGCGTGCATCATCTACGCCGCGGCGACGTCAAGCAGTACAAGATGCACCGGGGCTGCTGGGCGCTCGAGCTAGCGCAGGGCTGGATTCCAGGCATGTTACCGTTTGGATTTGCGGATAGTTTCACGAGTACTTTGGATTTGAACACGTTATGGAGGACCGTGGTGATCACCGGACGCGAAATGATGCGGAATCTGATGCACGGGAAGATCTAGATAGGACTAGGCTCTCTGAAAGCGAGAAGAACAGAACTTCAGGCGAGATGATCCGCGTGGTGTGTGCGGGCGGTGATTGGGTTATGTATCTTAGATCAACAATAACTTTGAGCATAGGTTCTGTATCATCACAATTATGTTCAACGTAACACTGAAAGAACGTCCAACTACCGTCCCCTCTGCTAGAATTAGGGAGGTGTCGTCGTACCTAAATGTTAAATCGTAGCATGATGCAGGACAAGAAAGCCTAACACAGTAAACACTTGCATTTGAACTGGTCGTGAGGATGGCATTTGACGAACGAGCTTGTGCTGCTTCGTATTACGATCTTCGAGGGTAAGTCTCTGGGACAAACCACAGACGGTACAAGCGCTGGTAAGCAATAAGACACGATTCGGTTATCACTGAAAGAACAGGCAGGAGACTTTCATCACGACCGTTTGGTCACGTGTCCTTCGCAGATGATTGGGTTGACAGATATATTCTGAGGCAAAGTCACCTCGAAAACTCATTTCGTGACTTCGTGACCATCTAATCTGGTATCTACCATGATTCATAACGATACCGCCAGCACTCACCCAAAGTATGCGGTTCATACCTCAGCCAAGCACCATCCAAGCCCTTTTCTTGTTCATCAGGAACCTGAACTTCACCGAATAAATCAGTCTAACCCATAAACCTTTCTACGGTTTCTTGTTGAGCACTTCTCGCTGGCTGATTACAGATGCTCTACGTTCCTTGACAGCATTCTCTCGTTTCAAGAATGCCGCTTGTTCGATGCGGCTCTTCTTCAAATCCACAAAGAAGGCTAACAACGCTAAACTGAGAGCGGTCAGGCCGAAGAGGAAGTAGAATGGCAAGGAATTGTTGCCGGTCGGGCTGGCGTCGATAATGGCGGAACTGACAATCGGACCGATGAAGGCGCTGGTCTTACCCATAATGCTGAACAGGGAGAAGAACAAGAACTCTTTCCCTCGAGGGGTGACTTCGCTTATCATGATCTGAGAATAACTGTACCATGGGCAGACGAACAATCCGTAGAATACCTGGTACAGCCAGAATTCCCATGTGTGGTGGAAACCGAAGTTCTGGGTCCAAACTTGAGAATATGTCAGCTAGATAAGGACGAACGGAGTTAATTGTGAACATACTGCCAATCATGCCCCAAGCATCAAGCAGTAGAATGCCTACCATGACGGCATCAAACATGACTTTGGTCGAGAGTTTGAAGCGTTTTTGGATTGACCAGAAACCGAAGATGCCGATAAGCTGGGCGGCAATACCGACGATGAAGAGATATGTGAGGGTCAATGTGTTGTATGCGACGACAGTGTTCTGAAGAGTTGCGATAACAGTGACGGTTGTGTTCAGGGAGTCTCCGAGCAGGCTGCATGATGTTAGCGTCACGTGCAAAAGTTTTGATGCAGAGTTAAAAGCAACTTACAAATAACCAATCAAGTACAAAAGTGTCTGTTTGAGTTCCCAAATCTGGACAATAGCTCTCCATAGCGTCCATGGAAGCACTGTAATGATGTTGAGACCTGCGGGTATTGCTTGGCCAGGTCGATGCTTCTCAAAAACAAACCACGGAATAGCAAGCAAGATCCACCAGCCAGTGCAGTAGGCGATAAGCACGCTCAAGCCCCAATCATTATTGGCGGCGGAAGCATTAACATCCAAACCCCATAGAATGCCAACCAAGGTAGCCAGGATAAGGATCTCAGCGGCAGACTGGGCAATAAAAGCATTGTTTGAAATCCTGTTTCTTGCCATCATATCGTGAAAATCGTACTCGTCGCGATCGATCTGACCCGCTTCGTATTCTTCTGCCCTCTGGCGCATCTCTGGTGTGTTCCGTGCCAGGCCTGGGAAGGCAGCGGTCCAGAAAGTGATGCACATCTGATATGCGATCAAACCGACCATGTAAAGACCGACGCCGACGTGCCACTTGTTGGATGTATGTACGCCGAGCCATCCGAATCCCAAACCGAAGGCGACAACGGACCAGAAGATCAAGATAAACGGCCGCCATCTGCCATAGTCTGCCAGACTGCCAAGGAGCAGAAACAGCACAACCTGAATGGCAAAGCTGATACCATTGCACAAGAGCACAATAGAACTAATTGTTCGATCTCTTCCGAAAAAATTCAGTAAACCACTATCACCGCCGGCTTCGTAGAGGAAATTTTGGAAGGACGTCGGAGCGAAGTTGAACAGTGTCAGACCGTTGTTGCCGATGTAGTAGCTGTAATATGCCCATATTTCCCATTTGGTAGTCTGGTATTTAGGATCGAATTGATCTGGGGCGACTGGACGATCCTCACCGTCCCCGTCGTTGCCGGTTGGACCGTAAAGATCTGCCTCGCTGCGGACCTGCTTTGAGTCTTCAGCTTCGACAGAGTCGGCCGCAGCCGCAATGCCTGCATTGGGGACAGACATGATGATGGATGTAAGGATACGCCTATATTCGTATTGTAGAGAGTCAGGGTAAGCAAGAGCAAATATAAGGCGCAAACTGCGCTGAAAAAACGATGCGAATCATTTTCAGCTCCTCTTCCGAATCGCCCTTGCCTGACATTGCATCAAACTGCCTGTATCTCACGATCTTCGTCAAGGTCTCACCCACCTAAACATCGTTGCTGCATGTTAGCACAACACTAATCGCAGTCATTGAGAAGGTGCGATTGGCGATGCTGGGAAAGAAGGTTCATAGGCGCAGCACCGGCACGAGGTGATAAGCTTTTGCAATGCTGTAACTGGCCGGCGATGAGCTAAGAGACCATGGTAGACCCACCGAGCATATATTATCCGCCACAGCTCCTACCTTTCGATCGAAAAATATTCGAATGAAACATTACTTCGCAGAGTGGTCTTATGCATCTTTGTTATCACCGTCATGTATTTTGGTATATCACAAATCAATCATATGGACGATCGAAGAGAGCAAGCCGCAGTGCGCAGTGCTATGCCAAAACTTTGCCGAGGGGTCTGCTGGCGCTCCTCTCACGTTAACCTGTTGCCACGACTACTTTTAGTGACAAAGATTCAGGAAGAGACCGGCGTATGTTAAGTGAGCTGATAAGCTCGTTTTTGAACAGGATATTGTTCAAGGCGTTTTTGGTGCTGAATGGCAAGTCATCAGTTGAACAGAAGAGTTAACAATAAGATAGTATTTGCTTGGTTTGCTCGATTATAAATTCGTAGTCTTGTAATTTCGAGGTCGGAGTTTCTGGGTCATTGGAGGTTGAGGTAGCGAACTAGATTAACACTTGACGATCAAGCTAGAAGCTTAGCAAGCTTGACAATATGCATATTCAGAGGGTAATTTTAGGCGTAGATAATGCCGACTTTCCACTAACTAGCCTAGCTGTTCATCCACCCCGTCAAGTCCCTTCACCCTGCAGAGGTGACCTCCGTCCGGGTCACAAATGCTGGCATTGAACATGACAGATCCTTCGCCCTCATCAAGTATACAGAGAATACGCCAGAAGATGTCTCAACCCACCTAACCATCAAGACCACGTCCCAACTGTGTCTCTTTCGACAAGCACTTGATGCAAATCTCTCAACACTAATAATCACATTTACCAGACATGGCAAGTCAATCGAGACCATCAACATCCCTCTCAATCCGTCGGCGGAGGATCTCGGTCCAACGACATTCGCAATTGACATTTTCGGCAGCAGAGCAATAGGCTTCGATATGGGTCCAGAGATTGCAAGCTTCTTCTCGCGCCATCTTGAGCAGCCAGCACGCTTGATATACATCGGCACGAATGGCTGTAGGGCGATTCCGGCACCGTCTCTGATTCCTCAGAGGTCGTCGAGATTTCCTTGGCTGTTCAAGGATGAGGCCCACGAGCAGCAAATCCGGTTTGCTGATGCAGCACCCCTGTTAATCACAACGACTGCATCGGAGGAAGACGCTAGAGCTCGACTGCCGGAAGGACATCATAAAGAAGATATAATCCTCCGCTTCCGGCCGAACGTTCATATTGACGTATCTGATCAGCCTGGATTTCAGCCGTATGAGGAGGACACCTGGAAGAAGGTGAACATTTCCAGCAAGGCAGATGCGAAAGAAGTCGATCTCGACATTGTCTTTCGCACTGTGAGGTGCCAATCGCTAAATGTCGACTTCGAAACTGGGGGGCTCGTGCCGAATGAGAGGCAGTTGTACAAGTTGTTGGCGAAGGATCGGCGAGTCAACCCTGCGTTTCCCATGAAACCTTGCTTTGGTGTGTATGCGTTCGCCGCACCCAGTGGGACAGTATTGAGCGTTGGTGACAAGATCGAGGTCATTGCACTACAGAGCTAAGCGTCTATGCTGCACCCGGGTCCTCAATATCACTTCTTTGTAGTCGCAGCACCTTTACCCTTGCCTTTCTTCCCGCTGGAGTCGCCGTTGTCAGCCCATAGCGCCATTAAATTGCTTGCTGGTCCAGACATCCCTCCTTGTGCCCGGAAGCTCTCTAGCAGGTTTTTCGCCAGCTGTTCATCAACACCGTTGAGCTCATCATCATCATCCTCATCTGATATGTCGACCTCTTCAGCGAAACCCGGCTTGTTCTCCGTGATTGTTCGCTTAGAAGAGCTTCCAGACGCTGAAGCAGTATTCAGATCAAGTGCTCCGCTTGCTCTTAACTCCTCACCCATTCGCCTCATAATATCCTGAATTTGCTCATCATCATCATCGTCGTCGTCATTGTCGTCATTGTCGTCATTGTCGTCGTCATTGCCGTTGTCATCATCTTCCCCATCTAGATCAATGACTCGGACCTGTTCACCAGCTTTACCTTGAGACCTTGAAGTAACCTCAGACGGTGCCGACCTCGGGTCAGCATCAATTTTGCCGCTCATAATCTCCTTCATAACCTCCGGCGGCATGCCCATCATCTCCTGCATAATCTTTGTGAATTCGTCTTCGTCGAAGCTAGCATCCTTGTCTTCCTCAAGGTCGTCACTGTCAATATCGTCCAATTCATCAGTATCAGAATCGCCTTCGTTGAACAGGTCGTCATCTCCCAGCTTGTCATCCTTGAGGAAGTCCTCAAACTGTTTCACAATCCTTTGTAAATTTTCTTGTGCTGCTTTGTCGCCGAACTCAGCTTTCTTGCCAGTTTTGGGGTTTTTGTGGTCGGAGCGGTTGAGTTCGGCTTGGAGGTCATCAAAGTTTATGTCTAGCCATTTCTCATCGTCAGCGCGCAATTCAAGTTTTGCAATATCCGAGTCAGATGGTAGTGTTGCGTCGCCAGACTCTAGATCTGAGAGTAGTAGGTGCATTTCACGGACGGCAGGGCGGTCTTGGTACTGGGTGTCGGAGAGGAGCATTTCGAAGCCGCAAGTTAACTTCATGCCTGTTTCCGTCTCTCTGTAGGCCGCTGATTCTGTTTGAGATGGCATACTAGATTTCCAGGCTTCGGGGATAGGAAAGTCTTGAGACTTGAGTTGTGCGTAGGCTACACGAGGAACCTTGACGCTTATGGTGACAAGATCAGCAGGCGGGAAGGTGAGGCTGGACAGGGTATCTTTTGATTGAAGCGGTTTGAGAGAAACGGGGTCGCGGAGATAGAATGCTTCGATCGCCGGCGAGACATAGGCTGGCTTCTGAAGGAGGAGATATGCGATTTTCCGTGGGATGCGCAAAATGGCGTGGTGCATATTGTGTTTGATCTGGTCCGGGTAGTTGCGCAGTCTGTAGAAGGCTTCTTCCTCCATTGTGACTGAGTGCATGATCCGTTTCGGATCTGATAGGATGACTTGGTGGGCTTCTTCGAGACTGAGCTTCTCCTCCGTACGTCTGTATGACTTGGCATGGCCGGCCGGCTTGATGATTTTGAGCTGACCATTATTGATCCAGACTCTATTTTCAGCAACTTCGGGTTCAAGCCAGTCTGGTAGTGTGCCTGATGCCTCAATGAGCAAGAACTCCCCATCCGAGTCGGTGACTTTGATCCATAGATTCGGAAATCTCTTGGTTAGTTCGCGCAGCAGCCACACGATGACCCATTCATCTTCGATCGAGTCGCCATACTCTGTCCTGCCGCGGAGCAG
Organism: Neophaeococcomyces mojaviensis; assembly: GCA_030247915.1. Taxonomy (NCBI): domain Eukaryota; kingdom Fungi; phylum Ascomycota; class Eurotiomycetes; order Chaetothyriales; genus Neophaeococcomyces; species Neophaeococcomyces mojaviensis. The sequence continues at coordinate 136,876 of JAPDRQ010000070.1, forward strand.
ATTCAGGCCTAACGTGGTGTTAGATTGATCTTGATGTCTCATTTACTAGGCGTACAGACCTCACCATTTTCTTTGAAAAGTTCAATGTTAAGGGATTGGCGCTGCCAGATGTAGTCCTTCAACCATTGCTTTTGAAGGTCGCTGACGTGTTTCTGGCAATCTCTAAGTGCAAGACGGGTTTCAGAAGGATTAGTTGTGTCAACTTTCGGGTCAATAATGTATATTGAGTATTCGATGCAGTCGTCTGGGAGGCTTGGTTTCGGGATAGGATGAAAGGTCGACTTGAGCCAGGCAATGTCTTCTTCTGTTGAAACCATTTTGCAGAAACTCAATATGATACAATCAATCAAGATGGTAAGATTCCAACCAGTCTCTCTGACTGTTCGGACACTTCTGCCGAGGAGATAATAAAATATCCTCTGGGTTTTGCGCTGACGGACTCTGCCTGAACTTGATGGCATCCACAGGCATAGTCTAATCCTAATGCATGTTAGTGCAGCATGCTGGTGGCCGCCACACGCGTCGTTTGTTTACATACAAGTGCTTCGACCAATCGATCCATTTCATAGCGTTTGACATGCGCACTTCCACTCTTTGCATCTTGTTATTGTTTTGATGTACAGATTT